>MU551534.1:511473-565054 GCA_024362625.1 Silurus asotus
ACTAATAAATATTATATTAATATTTTATCATTTAATACATAGTGTGTATAATTAATCCATATCTATGGTACTACCATAATGCCAGCAGACCATCTTAACTAGGGCTTATTTTTGGGGTAGGTCTTATTTTCAGCAACATGTTTTGCATGACAAGTGTAGAACTTTGTGGGTCATTCCACATCATGACTTGGTCAAAAAACAAAGCAAATAAACAGCATAATGGTGCTTTTTCATTGCACAAACAGCAACAAAACAAGCTCCAGTGCCATTAGTGTCTACTAGTGTTAAGTTTTAGTACTTTGGAGTGAATAATTTTTCTATGTGCAATGATTTTGGTGTACATATTTGTATAGTTTTTTTTTTTAATTTTATGATATTTTGATCCATCCACACACACGCGCAAGTTCTCAACACTTATTTTCTCTGACTCCTTAAAACTTATAAGTGTCACCTTTTTTGCTGGGCTTTCTGCTAAGTGGCTTGCTAATCTCCGGAGACACAGCCTGCGAGAAAATATACAACATTTTAGAGATAAAAAGGTACACAAGAGAATAAAAGCAAAAAAAATAAAAAACAACGCAGTTGTACAAACTGCCCACAAGGTGGCGACATCACCTAAACTCACCCCAATGGCCATTGTAACGTCCCCAACAGATGCATCCTGTGCTGAAAAACACATTTACGTTAACTAGGAAATGTACAAGTTAACAGTTTATCTACTTAAAGCATTTTAGTTGCTCTAATCCTACCACTCATTATATCTTTAATCAGCGTTGTATGAAGCGACTGAGGCAGTTTCATCATCTCTATTTTCACTGCTCTGTCCAGTGTCGCCATTAATTTATCCATTTTGGCCTCCATTTCATTTATTCTTTCCTGTGCTGTTACAAAAACACACATTCAGCCTTATAACACACACGGATTTGTTGACAATAAGCATGATATTAATAGAACTGTGGGGAAAGAAAAATAAATCAACCTTCTTTCTCAAACTGCTGGATGAACAGTGCTTTCCTTTTCCTGAGTTTATCAGCTGCTTGGTCTCTCTGGAGCCCTTCAGAGCTTTGACTTCCTTTACGAGTTCTTCTGGCAGCCATGTTCCCAAAATCACACCTCACCACTGAACCTGGCTTTAAACTCATGGTTAGTGACTGACATGATTAACAACAGGTGCAGCAACAATCAGATGGGATGAACTGCAACAATGAATGCGTTTGGCTAAATCTCAAATGTTTACCATTACTTGTATTCATATACTACAGATACTAGTAGGACTGTCAATGTATTTCTATTAAATTGATTTATAAATCCATCTGGTAGAAGTTTCTTTATAGGTTCTACTAGTGAAAACACACAAAAAAAATTTACATCAGAATTCCTGGTTTTAAACAAATGTTTTATGGTTTCCAAATACTCTTTTGCTATAGAGAACATATCTCAAACGCTCTTAAAATAGCTTAAAATCAGTGATGGATAATAAAACAAAAATGACTTTAAATGTATAGATTGTCTGTAATTGACAGATCCACTGACGCACTGCTGTCTAATTTTGTGTGCATTTCTTGTTCAAATCAAGATCATGATGTTCTGAATTTAAGGTTTCTACCTCTTAGCCACAATCTTCTGATTTATTCAAGGTAGAAAAAAAAAATGTTATGCTCTTAATAAAGAATTAAATAAAGAAAAGGACATGTAAGATGGTATAACTTAAGTCTTTGTAAATTAACATTTTACCAGTGTGCTACTTAAAGCTGCATGAAGCAGTTTCCCTGGTAGTGTTTTAATTAAATACATCATTGATCGTTATAACATGCTTTTATTTACATCCCTTATTAATAAAAATAAAGCTAAACCCTATATACAATACAAATCTGAAATTAAAATGTAAAACTAATTAATTTCGGTCAATTTGCCAATTTGATAGATAAAATAAAATATAAAACTTTTACATGCGTTATTTTGTAAATTGTTTGCTAAAAAACCTGGCAAATGCTTTACATTTTATCTGACTGTCAACTAGATTCATTTTTAAGTTCCTATGGAAACAATCCTACAGATTCGTTAAAAGTAGAAAACCGTAAATGTTTTTTTTTTGTGCTCTGAATAAAAAAAGTCCAATAAAGAAATGAAAGTCTACTAAATGGTAATTTAACAGTCTTCATTTTAATTACAGCTTAAATTTTGGCATTTATTATCATTATTATTTACATTACTCAAGTTACACATTAATGAAGAAATGCAAAATGAGAGTAAACATACACAAAAATGTACCTTCAGATAAAAACAGTTTGGCTTTGTTAATTTGAACTTCACAATATGTAGGTCTACAAATAAGAGTCAAACTCACTGAAGTGAAGTGACAATAATTAATAAAAGGATATTAGTAACATGGACACTTCAAATTACAACAGGTTTGAAAGGAGACTGCATAGATAGGCGTTGTCTCTGTGCATTACATTTGTTGCTGTTCAAGAGTTTTCAGGAAAAAAATATTAATAAAATCTCCAGAATGCTTTCCAGAAAAAGCTATACTGGTTTTTCAGCAATGTCACTTAAAAAAAAAAAAAAAAAAGCTTTTAAGTGATCAATATTAGATATAGAGAAATGCCAAATCTGGTAACAGATAATCATCAGCTTGTCTGAAATTACATTTTCACTTCAATTTTTACTTCAGGAAATTAGACATGTAGGTCAGTAAAAAAAATAAAAAACACTGTAAAACAGGTTTTTTTTAATAGCACATGAATACAGAAACAAAAATAAAAAAAAAAAGCTTTTAAGTGATCAATATTAGATATAGAGAAATGCCAAATCTGGTAACAGATAATCATCAGCTTGTCTGAAATTACATTTTCACTTCAATTTTTACTTCAGGAAATTAGACATGTAGGTCAGTAAAAAAAATAAAAAACACTGTAAAACAGGTTTTTTTTAATAGCACATGAATACAGAAACAAAAATAACCACAGTGAAGGAAAAAACTAAAAAGCAGCAAAAGAAAACAAGACACCAGAGACACTCCCCGTTCTCTATTTAACTTTTAAATATATTCAGCACAAAAAGTAAAACAAACAAAATAAAAAACACCTCAATCATAATGATGAACTGTGCGTTTATGAAACTACATCAACACTGTCCCAGTGTGCGTTACTTAAAGCTGCATGAAGCAGCAGTTTGGGAAATGTGTAAAAGTGTTTTTTTATTAATACAGTATCGATCATTATAGCACCTCTCTCTCTCTCAACATCCCTTATTAATACAAATAAAGCAGAAAATATTTACAATACAAATCTGAAATTAATAAAATGGCCAATTTTCATTAATGCATTAATTATAAACTGTTAGCTAGTTTTCCAGCAAACCTGGCAAAAATAATAGTTAGATGAACGTTAACTAACTAGTCACTTTTTAAGTTAGAGTAACGGAATGCTAGTTTGCTAGCAAACCTGGCCAAATCTGGCTGCCTGGTTTTAGTTAAAAAATTATCAGCTGAATGTTAGCTAGCTTATTAGCGACCCTGGCCAGAGTGCTGGCGACAAGTTTGAATTACATACATTTTAAGGCCACACGGTATATTTATTTATAAGAGATATATGTTGAGAAGCTTTGTATATCACAAACAAGGTCTAAATAAATACATTAATATTGTCATATTGACAAACCTAATTTTGTGATGTTTGAAGATGAACATGATGTGAATACGGAAAAAAACTTTGTCATTTCATGCCTTAGTGTAAGATCTTTTACAGGTAAACTATATTGACTCCCATTCATAATTATTTTATAGTAGCACAAAGGCACATGGCTCATGAAAAAGTGTCCTTTTTAGGGGAAATTGAATTTAAAGCAGAATATGAAGTTACTTAACACAACTGCTACTTGTGGGTAATGTGTTAAGTATTATTTCATCCATGTTCTGTGGTCATCATCTCATGCTCAAACACCTCACTGAGGCTCCTGAAGGTCCGAGTACTCCTTCAGAAACCCGATGTGGAAATCCCGCACCTTCTCCAGCAGTACCTTCAGCTTTTCGTGAGATGGGAGAATGGTCATTCTGAAATGAAACATTGAAACAGAATTGTGTCACATTTCGGAGGAATGTGATAAAGTACTTCTCCTATGACCTGTACAACAACAAGAACAAGGCAATTCTTTTTCTTGAGAATTTTAGCACATGCAAATCTAATGCATCGCTTCAAGTGTAAAACGGCTTCTTTCTTTATTTTTTTGCATAATATGAAATGCTTTGCCCAAATACAAAAACAAGGTATTAACCCGAGGTAAAAAAAAATAATAATAATTTAAACTTTATTATACAGAGCATGATTTGGAAGACAAATATTAAAAATATGTGAAATAACAGCAGAACAAAGTGCTGTTGAGTATTGTATATTTCAGATTTGTATACATTCAAACATTCAGCATGTTTCAACATGAAGGTAAATACAAGCAACAGTAAATCAAGCAACGTTCAAACAACCTGAACAAACAAATAATAATGTAACTTATGCATAATTGTGGACTATTATTTTGACTGCTGTTACCTGTAAACAAGACAGGTAATTAGTGGGTTGGGGTAATGAGTAATACGTAGCTTTTCTTAAAACAAGAACCATTTGAATAAATACACAAAATAAAAAATTATTTTGTGAATGTAAGATGGATAAAAAGACTGGGACTGAAGAGCACTGGGATATCTGGAAGTAAGATTACCTGAAATGGTATGTGCCTTCTCTTTGTCCAAAGCCACTGCCAGGCACCACACAGATTCCCGTTTCCTCCAGGAGCCGCAGGCAGTACAGCATGTCCGGCTGCATTCCCAAAGCCTGCACAAGGCCATCGGTGTAAAATGATGAAATCATAGTGAAGGTGTATGAGCAATGCATTTCAGCTGGTCATGACAAACTGATTTTAAATAACACAACACACTTTTCGCATATGCTGGTTTACACGATTAAACATTTAAGTTACACCTTTTGTGCTTGTAATGTTAAAGTTAAAATCAGAGATTAATGTCAAGGCTACAATATGAAGCAGTGAGAACATACCTTAGCTTCTTCCACTGCTTTTGGTGGAATGAAAATCTGTGGAAATGCATACATGGCCCCCTGCACAGGATTACACTTGATGCCAGGCACTGCATTGAGGATCTGCTCTGTTAATTTCGCTTTTTCTGCTAAAGCTCCCAGCACTGCTGCTTTTTCCTGAAATGCACATCAGTAAACATTTACAGTGCATTCAAAAATTATCTCCGCAGCTTCTATGTAGACTAGTAGTGGTGCGTTCACACGCCCTTGTTTGGCGCCACCAGTCTCTTGTACGTATCCAAGGAGTTATTCGCCAGCTGTGTCTTTTTGTGTAAAAATGTTAACCATCAAAGAAGTTTTTTTTTGCCTTTTTTTCCCCCTAGTTTTATTGCTAAGTTGGCAATAAATACATGGATATGGATCGTGAAAAATTTCAAGCAGCTTTTCCGGAGACAAGAATATATCATCGCGATACAGTGCGAGATTTAATAACTACATTTCGAAGTACGGGTTCTGTGGCAGATGCACCGAGAAATGATTGGCCTAGTGTTAGTGTAAGGATAGACTTCTCGATATTTCTGATAAGATGACAAGTCCGTTCAAGTCAATGAGGGAACTGGCACAGGAAACGAACATTAGTCTAGGAACGGCCCACACAGCTGTAAGAATTTAATTATTTCGAATTAAAACCAATAAAACTTTATTTCGGCTTCTCCCGTTACGGGTCGCCACAGTTTGATTTGGCACATGTTTTTATGCTGGATGCCCTTCCTAATGCAACCCTCCCCATTTATCCGGGCTTGGGACCAGCACTAAGGCTTGTGCAACCCTAATGGCTGGGGTTCATTAAAACCAATAGATTATGTTAAAAAACTGCGGCAATGTGAGTGGTTCCTTAACTTCATACACCAAAATAAAACTGGCCTGGTTAGTGAAACTATCCTCACTGATGACACTGCTCGAAGACGTCTTTAGAAATCACATAATTTCAAAGGGTTTCTGGCCTCCATGGTCACCTGACCTAACACCACCTGATTTTTACTTCTGAGGTGCAGCAAAAGGAGAGTTTATAGGGCCCCTCTAAAATCCACTCACGAACTGAAAACTGCCTTCTCCGCTTCACACTGCTTTCATTACAGAGGAAATGTTACGTGTCTTTGCCAATATGACAAAACAAACTGAATTATGCATTTAACAACAGGGACAGCACTTTCAGTACTTAATGTAAAGTGAATGACATTTATAATTTTAATTAAATTAATACGAGTGAGAATAATGATGAGTTTCATTAAACTAATATTTTCCTATAACCTACACTACGCGGACTTTTTGAACACACTGTATTTAATCATGATTAAAGGAATCATGATTCTGAGGCAAAGCGCACAATATTGCAAACCTTGTGGAATTTTATAAAGGACGGCTCGTCTGGATCAGGAGGATTCACGATCACGTCCATTGCGGCCTGGCCAGCCACTGTGGGGCACAGTCTGACCGAAAGCAGCTTCACCAGTTGGGCCTTGACGTCCGGGTCCAGGTTAACAATCTCCATATAGCCTCCCCTGAATCCACACCTAAGGAACACAGCTAGAAGTTAGATCATTTAGAGCATCCTGTCAGGATTTAAGCACTTATGGATCATGAAAAACAACCTCATCAACAACCTGCATCAGTAAAGGATGAATTACCACAAGCGTATATTTGGCAAGTTTATCATAAAATGTTGTACCGAATATCCAGAAATGCTAAATGTACATTTTAAGAATACTGTCATTTTAAAGTTTCAGAATAAAACTTTTTCCCCATTAATTTCAGCACTTTTATTTTCTGGTGTATATGTTTTGAGGTGCATGTTGTGTATTATTATAATATAGAAATGTCAAGTATTGTGATATTTCTGTCAGGTGTCCTCTGCATTTACTGTCAATTATTTTATTACTTTTAAACCATTTTATTATTATAAAATCTAGAAGTTTTTAGACTATTATAACTTAGTGTCCTGTGAGTGAGTTGTTACTATAGAAACATGTAAGAACTTGCACAGCAGTATAAACCTATGATTTTGCAGCTGCATTGCTGTCAGAGCTGCTGTTTTACTGGCAGTTTAATAACAGGAAAAGAAGAATATATGGTGTAGCTATGCTTTTCCAGTCTTCACAGCAGTTTTCACACCCTCATTTGTCCTCTTTAGTGAAACAGAACTGAGCCAAATGTGCCAATTATTTATTGACCGTGTTGCACAAAGTGTTTACATGTTGATATTACTGCAGAAGTCAACATCTTAGCTCACCTCTTTGTTAGCCATGCAATTATGCATATTAATTTCCTATTCCTTGCACTTAATGTTCCCTGGTGCAGTTTATATAAGTCCGGTGTAGAGCACATGCTGTCCTGTTCGGTGTATGTGTATTTTAGTTTAAGCTGCAGTAAGCATTATTCTGCCTGCAGGATGAGGCAGCGTTATGTGTGAGCGTTTAAGTCTGGGTGGAATTTCAGAGGCGTGCTGACTCAGATATCAGTACTTACTCTCCTGTGTAACCTTTGGAGGTGGAATGGAACGAGGCCAGCTCCACGCTGTTAAAGTACTCTGGTCCCATTTCATACAGCACCTTCTTGAATGAGTGAAACTGGCAGTCAGGGGCATACACGTTCTCCTGATACACCTGTAGGATTAAAATAAGGAATATTAAGGGCCAAACTGATCACAAAATGCAAAGGAAAAGTAATTATAAACCAAATTTTAGTGTTACCAAACATAACAGAACCCTTTTAGCCTTTCATCAAGTGCTTAAAAGCATGAAAGGTGCTAGTCAGGGAAAACAAACTGTCTATATCAGCTTTTACATCATTACCTCGTCAGCCATTACAAAGAGGTTTTCCTCGTAGGCGAAGTGCAGGACGTCCTCGATGCACTTCTTGCTCTGAACCTGACCTATTTACAGAGGGAAGGACAGAGATTAACAGTGACAGAACAGTATGCTCAGTGAAACAGAACAGTACACTTCGTACTATGAGGATAATGTAGCCAAAATGATTCAATTACTCAAATCCTCTTTGCTACATGGACAAAATCTGGACACAATGTAATGTGTTTTGTTCTTTTTCGATACAGAAAAGGACATATGAAATAGGAAGCAGCAAAAAACAGTACTTCTGCTTAATTACACCAACTCTATACTTCTTATTTTCCTACGACAGCACAGTTTCTTTTAAATATAATCCAAAATATTTATTTGCACCTTTACTGGAACTAAGATATCTGAGCAATTAATTCAGCCCATAGAATGCTGATTGGATCTTGCAAAAAAAACCTAAATATATAAACTTGAAGTGCTTTTGAGAAAAATAACTAAGCTTAGTTAAATTGTTAGTAATATATATTAATCAAAGTCACTGAATAGAAAGGATGTGCATTTCAACCCTGCCCGCATTTCAAATATTAAGTCATTAAAAGAATGTGATGTCTCACCGGTAGGGTTTCCAGGGTTGATGATGCAGAGGACTCTGGGCTGACAGTGCTGTTTAGCAGCTTGGTATGCTCTGTGGAGCTCATTGACATCCAGTGCCCAGCAGTTGTTCTCATCTAGATAGTAATTTATCTGCACAGCACCCAGCTCAGTGATGGCAGCAGAATAAAGGGGGTACTGCGGGATGGGGATCATTACACCTGTACGGTTATGACCTTCACCTGACACCAGCAGTTTCAGAATGTTCTGAGGAACAAGCACAAATGAACATATCAGTGTCTCAGTAACTAAATTGCACAGGAAGTTGCCTTAATACCACCACTAGGTTACTTTGGGATGACATTAAAGGTTAACAAATATAGCCCATGTGCTGTTTGGAACATGTTCAATATACCACAATATACTAATAAGTGTATTAGTCATTGGAGGTTACAGCAAGGCATATGTGCCTAATCCACATACTGAGTCACTGCAGGACTGCATGCTGGTATCTGACTCAATTTGTAGATGAGAAAGCGCAGTAGCTGTGTGTAACTGCAGAAATATAAATATAAAATCAATTCCCAAAATCCCTGGAAAACATATCGAATTTAAATAAGACAACTAACATTTCTACTGAAATGCTTCGAGCTTAGGGCTGATCTTGGGGCAAACTGGCTCATATTCATGGACCCTGCCTATTTATTACCTGTCTGCCTTGTCTCAACAAATAAAACATGTCACAACAAGTAGAGTGACAAGAACATCTTGACAATAAACAGGAACATTTTTGGTATTTTCACTCTGGTTTGGAAAAATTGTAATCATGGTCATTAGTGTGTGCGTGCCAAATGTTTAATATATGTTCTTTGAGCTTCAAGCTGGCTTAAGGATCATACCATGATGCCATCGCTGGCCCCAGTGGTGAGAAAGATGTTCTCCCAGTTAGCTGGTACACCCTCATCTCTTTGCTCGATGAAGGCTGCAATGTCCTCTCGGATACACTGCACCCCTTCACTGGCGCTGTAGGAGCCTGCGACATATCCATAAATATTTACACACACACACACACACACACCAACACACCAAAAGAAATCAATTACTGTCACAAAACTACTGTCAATATTCAACGTCAGTGTAACCCACTGACTGAAACATCAGACCCTTCATTTTGTTAAAAATGGAGCATTGTGGGTAATAAGCATTATGAAGCTGTGTATTTTAACCTTTCTGAATTAATACAGTCTGTATATTATTTTCTAGAAATTAACAAACAACTCTGTCTATGTGTCTTTCTAAAATAGTTTGTCTGTTTGTTTTTTTTTGCCTGGCAACTGCTTATTTCTATTTTCTGTCTCACTTAGTTTCCACATTTTATATACATGGTCTGTTTTGCTACATGTCTATGTATGTCTGTTTCTCTTTCGCACATACCGATGCTTTGTCCTCCACAGCCCTTCAGGATGCGCTGTGCTCTCCACTTTGAATCCTCAGGGAAACTCGGGCTGTCCATGAGCTCAGGGAATGTGCAGAGAGCCACCACCTGAAGACAAATTGTATATACTGCTATTCTAATACAAAGAATTCTAAAATGGGAACAATGGTTCATGTTATGAGTTATCCTTTTATTGAAGCAAACTTGCTATGGAACCTCAGACTCATGTGAGAGTCAATACAGTGAAAAACAACTAACATACTATTTGATAATTTTGGAACAACTATTCCAGCAGAGAAGTCATAACATCTTCAGTATTCAAAAAATGATGGATTTTTAGTACTTGGAGGATATAATAATATTGCGTAACGAGGCTACCAGAGGCATTTTGGTAGTGCTGAATCATACATATTGTCCATTGATCAAAAGTCCAAAAGCTTTAAGAGAATAACTGGTGTATAAAATACCATAATGTTTTTTAATAATACAAATTTGAAAGAACTAAACGGCTCATTGAACACACACTGATAAACTGCTTTTTTTATTTAGCCTCCTATAGCTGAGAAATTATGCTATTTCTATAAAGTTATGTGCAACAAGAATATCAGACTCTGTTTTTCTGATCTCAGCCTGTATGATATTTTTACTCCCACAGCACCTGCTAGCTGCTTCACTACAGGACAGTGCTGACAACACAATGGTTCACAGAGATTTATAACCTGCTACAATCATACTCACAGTTCACACTGACAGTCTGACTCACACTGAGACTAAAACTACAGCCAGGGCATGAACCAAAACTGGTTGTCAAATACTGCAGTTTTTAATACTCATTATTAGTGTACTAAAGAGATTTCAGGTGAGCCAAAAGCTGTATTACTGTAGAAGGTGACAGTTTAAGGTGAGATTTTTTTAATGTCATTCCAAATAAAATGCCTAATTATCAGCCATGGGTGTTTAAATACAAACAGTGCAATTAAAACATGATTATATATATATATATATATATATATATATAAAAATAAAAAAAAAACAGTGCCCTTATTTTTGTTTTGGAGTGTTGGATTACATTTTTTATTAATACTAATATTTTTCTACAGTTTAAACAACTTCACCCCGGCTACTCTAAAACACTCGTTCCATGCTGTCTGGATTTAACAGCTTTCCCTTCAGTGCGACTCAATTCCTGCAGAATCTGTTCCAGCTGCTGCTCGGCTGTTTAACTTTACCCAGGAGCAGTAATGACAAATAAAACAGTACAGCATTTTACCGTGTGTTGTTAATGAACAGTAGCAACCATTTTCCCAGCGTCACGTAGTCAGTCCTTCTTCAGAGTAGAGTAACACACAGTCTGAGATTTAGAAACAAGAACATCCAAGTGTGGCGACATGTTTTTCACACCTTCACATCATCTTACCTGTCTCAGGAATGTGATTGGTTGTTGTCCCATTGCATGAGCATCTCCAATGTTGGCTTTAATGACCTCGGTGAAGGGCTTCTTTCCTCCCTGTAAGTCAAACAGAGAGTCAAACAGAGAAAAAATTCAGTTTAGATTTAACGTTCCAGTGGGAATAAATGATGTTTTTTAGAGATTATAATGTGTTATAATTATTTTGCACCCAAATTACAAGATAACACACAAAGTGGAAAAGAACAAATCAGACACTAGGCTTTTATTTGCCTGGTGGACATCATTATAGTGCCACTTGGTATTATTATAACAACCCAATACCACAAACACATGCATTTAGGTCAACAACATGCACAAGAACAATTTCATTTGTGTTTTTGACAGAATTTAGATAATTTTTAATTATTTATAAAACACTTTTCATTTGATTTTAGCACTTTCTAGAGCAGCAATATGATTTTGATCTTCAAAGTGATATAAACAAGCATGAATTATTCAATTAAATGATGTTGCTTTTAACAAATACATATTTGTTACACCTTTTGGAAGATATTACACCACAACACAGCTACATTCAGGAAGTTGGAAGAACACGAAACAAGAGAAAAAAAGGGAAAGACAAAATGTTGAAGAAATAATTTAGATGCTTTCTGCAATACAAAATAAAACAAAAACATTTGAAAAGACTGTTGCCTGAGTTTACCTGCCTCCATAATATACTGACTAAAGTCTGCATGAATGCTTATGTTCTATTTAACACACAGTAGGTCTCTTAATACATTATATTTCTTAATTTTCTTTAAAGTGGCCAAATGTCTAAGTACACGTGTGCTTTAACTCTTAAATCATAAATTGTTAATGACAGAAATGTCTTTCCAATCTAATCATAGTCAAAAGGGTCTTTCAGTCACATACATATAAACATCAAGTCAAGAAGATTTTTATTGTAATTTTAACCATATATAGCTGATGCCGTACACAGTGAAATAAAACAATGTTCCTCCTTAACCCAGGTGCTACATACAACAACATAAAACAACAGTTACAGAACAGAAAAACACAGGGCCAGGAACTAAGATCCTTGCCACATAAAGTGCATGTGTGCAACTGGTGCAAACAGTGCAAAAGACAACACAAGACAGTGCAGGACAATACACAATACACAAAATATTAAAATAAGAATAGCAATAGCTCCGCCAGTAAAACCTGTCGTGACAGAATAAGGTTCACAGTAGCAGAAAAATGTAAACAGAATTGTGCAATTTAAGAGTTATCAGGGAAAATCAGGGGAAAGCATGGAAAATTTTCAACCTAACAACACTTATCTCCGTCTCTCCTCAATCAATGCTACAACTCCTCAGTTAACGTGTCTTGTCTGGGTTTAAAATGTTTTGTATGAAACTATTAACCATTAGATGACTCTACTCAGCTTGTGATTAAATCCAGAGAGCAAGAGAGCTCTTGCATCACTGCTGGCAGTTTGGAGTGTATACACTGGACAACTGTGGGATTAAAAAGAGTATCCAGGGCTTGGGAAAGCACCTGTCCCATCTGAGGGCTAAAATTAAATCTGTCTATGCTTAGGATAGCTTCTCCAAAGACAAAAGTAGAAAAACTCAAGTGTAGTGTGTTTTGCCTAATTTGTTTTCATACAGAGACTTTTTGAAGCAGTGCTGATATGATATTATTTTTCTAAAATAATATTGTTTAAAGACTATAATCACAGTCTTGATGTCACCCAAATGAGGATGATTTCCCCTTTTGAGTCTGGTTCCTCTCAAGGTTTCTTCCTCATAACATCTGAGGGAGTTTTTGCCACAGTCGCCACGGCTGCTCATCAGGGATAAATACACATCGTTCACCTTAACTGTAAATTCTGTAAAGCTGCTTTGAGACAATGTCTGTTGTGAAAAAAGCACTATAGAAAGAAACTTGACTTGACTTTCTGCAATGTCGAAATTCAACATGTATGATATGAAGAGCTAGAGAAAATTCTGAAATGCAAATACACCAACGTGGTTATTATTGTTTTTTAAAGACGCCATTCCATTTATTCATCTTCAGTACTTTCATAAGTTAAAGGTATAAAAGATAACTTAGACCAGCAAATGAACAGGGAAACATGGCTTTCTACTTTCTGCTGAGTAGACATAAAATACAAAGATCTTTCTTTTATTTTAAAAAAATCTTTGGACTGACTAAAACAATGTCACAAAAGATGGACTATGCAGTTTGCACGAGAATGTGCAGGCAAAATCTTATTTTTATACATAGATGTGATCTGATTGTTTGGTTTCTAGTTTATATATTGATAGTGTTTATAAAGCAGACACAAGAAGCTCACGCGCACAGGTATGATAGAAGCTCCAGGCTGATCACACTAATACTATTTATTTTCTGAGGTATTTTCTGATGCAACTCTGATCTACACGCCACGTTGACAGCTCGTTATCATATTATTAAGAGGATGAGTGTAAAAGCGAGACGGAGGAAACCGGAAGTGCGACCCCGAGTCTTACCTGCTGTATTACTTTCTCGATCTCTGCGGCTTTAATGACGATTGGTCCTCTCACCGCGTACTCCACAGCCTTCACATGCGGGTTCAGGTTCTCCATGCTCAGAGTCTTCTCTCGCGGCTTGGTCTTCCCCAGAGCAGCAGATGCTGCGGCCGCCTCGGCGGTGATGTACCGCTCCCTCCCGCACCCCCATACCGGGTACCGCCATTTCTCAGACACGCGCCTTAATCCCGCACATTGACCAAAAGCCCCGGTGATTAAACCCCGGTTTGTTAGAGACCGAAATCTGTTCATTATTATTTATTATTATTTTACTATTAATATTATATGCTGATGTCAAAATCAAATGAATGAAGCGGGTTACACTTCCGAAGCGCCTCTTCGAAGAACAATGCGCAATCAAAATATGGACCGATTTATAAAGTCTCAAAGAGAAGAAACCGTTTTGTTGTTTCCCAACAAAAATTTATCAATATTATGCAATCAAGTATAAAACGATTGAACGTGTTCTGTCGACGGCCGCCTTTTATTTCCAAACCGACGTCTACACTCTTTCATCAGCCGGCAACGCGTGCGTCCTTAATCATGGGAATTGTAGTTCTTCTCAGGTTTGGTTTCTTTTCGACTCACGATGGCGCAATTTCTAAAAACTAAAAATCCCAGAAAGGCTTTTGTTTACGGTGTACGTCAGCACCCAACCCCCCCACTCTCTGCTTTCTGATTGGTTAGAACAAAACCCGCCTCTTTACGCAAAAGGAAACGGACACACAGGAGATTTTCCGCACCTTGTTCGTATTAGGCATATTATATATGTGCAATTTAAACAAGTATGCAGTTATTTAAGGAAAAATACATTTTCTAATAGAATCACAGTTTATAAATATGACTTTAACGAAAACATAAAAAGTAACGCCTTTTTGTTTTGTGAACTTTTTAATAAAAATAAACCACCAGAAATTATTACAATAACGAGACGGTCATGTCGGCTGTCCAATCAAACGCATGCTTTTGAAACAGCGTGAGGGGAGTCTGGACTTTCTCATCAGAATGACCAGACACTGCCACCTGCTGACCAGTTTGATGTCCTGCAATTACAGTTCTGCTCTTTGTATTGAGCATTGCTGACACGTGGCGCAGATCATCGCCTAATTTTATCTCCTCAATGTGTTTATATGGAATAAATAAAGTGTTTCATGAGCACAAATTAATGCGTAATGTTGTCTACATTGTCGGTATTTGTATATTATGTTTCATGGTGATTAAGAATGTATATTTTGATGGTGAGAAAAGAGTGTTATTACAGTGTGTGTGTGTGTAATATGATAATTGTAATCATGAATTATGTTCATGTGTGTGTGTGTAAGGGAAATCAATCATATGAAAAATGTGGTATGACACACCTAAAACCTTAATCTCTCTGGAATGTTGAGGGCTGAATAGCTAATAGACTGTCTGGCTAAATTACACTTTATGATACTGTATACAAAACAAAATATGCATATTGGCTGGAGTCCATAAATTCACTAAAATTAAAAAAATACAGTACAATTTTAACATATAGCATAATCAGTTAAAATAGATTTCTCATTTGCAGTCACGTGTTTAAAAAATATAAAATGTAAGTAATAAAAAGGTAGTGATGATAAAGTTTGAGAAAACACAAATGAATTAAACAACACAAATACATCACCTTACTAAATAAAATATGTAAACAAATATATGAAAAATACTTTAAAGTGTGTAATTTAAGATTATGTATTACAATAGACTAATTGACCAAGAGGCAATAAAAAAACAAGGAAACAAATAAACCTAAAAACAGCACAATCATATTATATTATATTATATTATATTATATTATATTATATTATATAACAATGTAGAATTAATATAATTTCAATAGAAGAACAAGTCATTTTGTTTGCAATTATTTTGTC
Organism: Silurus asotus; assembly: GCA_024362625.1. Taxonomy (NCBI): domain Eukaryota; kingdom Metazoa; phylum Chordata; class Actinopteri; order Siluriformes; family Siluridae; genus Silurus; species Silurus asotus. The sequence continues at coordinate 527,246 of MU551534.1, forward strand.
AAAATCAGTTATTTTAATTAACTGAAGAAAAATACATAATAATGTCACAATATATAACATTTCATATTTATAAAACTGTTATAAGTGGTGTTATTAGATTAAAAATTAATGTAAAAAATGTCAATACAAAAATAAATAAATTGAATAATATTTAATACAATTTAAAATAAATAAAATAAAAAATGAAACACTGCTATCTGCTGGACAAATCAGATCATGACCTTTAAGACCTCATTATGGTTTTACATGTTAGAATACTTTTTTATTTTAATTACTCAAAACTTTGTCCCTATTAAAAAAAAAAATTCTATTAATTACAGTATTTTTCTGATAGACTCATCGGTTCGGTGCTGTGACAAATATCACATAAAAACAACTTCACTTTCTTTTGTTAAAAAACCCCAAAAAGTAAAATTTTACATTTCATTGTTTGGCTTTGAAACATATACACAAAAGCTTGTGGATTGATCATGTTTCTACATGAAGAAAGCGTCCATCAGAGACAAGCAGAACTTTTTAAAGATGCCTTTGTCTGCTTGGCGATGGCAGATTTGTGGGAGAAGGGGAGGAAACACAGAGCTGCAGATATTTATCAGCCTTCAGTTTGAAAGCAGTAGAAACTACAGAGTGTATATGACTGTGTATTGATAAAAAAAAACATCTGTGTTTACAAGTAATTGATGTTTAAATGATTTTCTGCATGGCAGTGAAGACTGTAATTGTGAAAGAAAGCTTACACAGACTTCTGCTAGTGTTCTGTTTGTGTTTTGAGTTTTTAAGAGCTACCAATTTCTGTATTTGTTTAGTGTAACGAAAGGAATAGGTGACATTTGGCCAGTTCCAGTGATAAAAATAAAATTAATGATATTATGATATGTAATTGACCATTTTTATCTCACAAAAATGAGGGCTGCAGTTTCCGTGCAGGATTTTTGGCAGGAAATTTCTGTTTACATAATAATTAAGGTTAAGGCTATAGGGCTTGGAGGTTAGATGATTTATATGTTAATATACAAGTCAGTGGAAAAAACCCACAGAAATGTGTGTGTGTGTGTGTGTGTGTGTGTGTGTGTGTGTGTGTGTTGGGGGATGGGCTGTGAAAAAAAGATTCTTTGACCTTAACAATATAAAAAGTGTTGATTAAAAGCAAAAATAATAATAAATGAATAAAATAATACAGGATTGTATAAGATTGAAATTTCGAATAATATTCGAATATATAGATTTAAAAAAAATGTTTACTGATCTTTAAAAATATTCATTTCGCCGCCTTTAATATCTATTAAAAAATATATACACATACATTTTAATCTACACACGTATATACAAGAAACACAACTAAATGGTACATAATATAAGCTTTCAACCGGCTCTTCATTGTTTTCTGGGTCACGTGACCCGGTAGCGCCGAAGCGCGCATGCGCAGTGCGGGACACATAGAGACAGAGGAAATATCAACAGCATGTTCTTGGTTACTGTATCTTTTTTTAGCCGCACTGCGCATGTGCAGTTGAATAATGTGGAAAATGAACTGTAGGTTTTTTTCTGGTAGGGTTTGGAGCTGATTGATGGTTTATGTATGTGTGTGTGAGTGTGTGTGTGTGTGTGTGTGTGTTTGAATGTGTGTAAGAGTGAATGCGCGCGCACGCGTGTGAGTGTGCGTGTGCGAGAGTGTGTGTGAAGTGGATGATATTACAGGCAAGGATCGACTTGATTATTCCGTCCTTCGCATTTTGGACTTTTTATTTTATTTTAATCACAATAATGTCCGCCAATAAAGTGAAGAAAGTGAAAATGGCAACCAAATCGTGTCCGGAATGTGACCAACAGGTGAGTGTTGATTTTATAACAGATGATATTATTATTATTTCATCTGGAAGTCTTCCTGATGTGGCGAGACAGAGGAAGTTTGTCAATGCTGAAGTTTGTGCTTTTATTATTCAGCAGTGGAGATTTTTTATGGTGCTTTCAAGAATGTGTGTGTGTGTGGTTTAAAAAACAAACAAAAAAAAACTTCAGACAGGAAAAAGAAATATTGCTGTTTCCGATTTCACTATTGATCGAATACAAATGCGCTCTTATACCAGCAGCAACAACAACAAACAAACAACAAATAAATAAATAAATGATTGGCTATTATTTTCTCTGTGCCATCTGTGTGTGTGTGTGTGTGTGTGTGTGTGTGTGTGTGTGTGTGTGTGTGTGATCGCGAGGTCTAATATTCCATCTGGACTCTTCCTCATAATAGAAAATATGAAATATTTACTATTGTGTCATTTCACATGACTTTACTGTGGCTATTGCAAGACACTGCAGTGGAAACGGTGCATCTTCAGAGCCATTGTTGAAACATTTCAGCCATTAGAAATGATATCTGATTTTGATAATCATATCTGAACAAAACAAAACAGAAATAACAAAAGAGAGACATTTCCTAGTTGCATTGTTCACGCTGCTCGTTTCAGATCATGATCATTTATGTGTTTATTCATTTTATTTATATAAATGTTTGATTTAAAATGGATTGTGCGTAAAACTATTATCATTCCTGCTTGTCTTTAATATTAAATCATGACTCCTGTCTTCATTATTGTTTAATATGCTGTGTGCTCATTTGAGTCATTTCCTTTATTAATCAACCCCCCTCCCAACACACACACACACACACACACACACACACACACACACACACACACACACACACACACACACTCTCACATCTTATATTGCGTCTGATTTTAATTTCAGTCTGTTTTATATCTTAATTTCATATCATTCCTGCTAAAAAAAAAACAGTCAGCGTAGAGATTTCTGCTTTCCAAGGCCAAGGCCACATTATTGGCTTTCTGCAGGGCAGGATGCCCAGATCATGGGCCACTTCTCATCATTTCCTTTTCACTGCTTTCATATTTCAACTGACTTGTAGGAATAAAAAAGTGGTTTGATTCTTTTAGTTAGGTTTTGATGAGGAAAATTAAACAGCTTGTGTTCAAATAATACTCCCTCGCATCAGGACTGCTGAGACTCCTTTATTCTCATTTCAAATCGTTAAAATTGCTAGAAATAAAAAGCTCAATATTTGAGCATATCAATAGTCATAGTATATAATAGTCATAATAATGTTTTCTGTTTTGAAATGTATGTATGTTCATGTGTATGAAATGTATAGTGTTATATTGTTAGAAATCAAATGTATGAGCCAAACTGTGAAGTGTTGCAGTAAGCAATTTATATTTGCGATTTGTTACTTGGTAAAAGTGCTAGTGTGGCTTTTGTAACAAAATATTTATTTTGAATTAAGTTGGATAATTGAGTGTTTTTCAAAACAATCAAACATTTTTCTTTAACGTGTTGAAAGGATAGGATGTGGTTGTAAAAGGTGGTTGTGATGGAGAGCAGGGTGTTTTTCCATTACAATTCACTTCACACACCAAAACCATCACGCTGAATAATTAAACAGGCACAAAGGTTGACATGATGGCGTTAATAATCAAGTCCCGAGTAAATATCCGTTCTCTAACTGACGTGTTACTGTTATCCTGTTAGCGTTGTGCAGTCAGGACGTAAAAGCAATGGAGTATGTTATAAAAAGTTTAAACAGCATTGTTGTGTGTGTGTGTGTGTGTGTGTGTGTGTGTGTGTGTGTGTGTGTGTGTGTGTGTGTGTCTTTGTCTTTCCTCTTGGTTCTTCAGATCCCTGTGGCCTGTAAGTCATGCCCTTGTGGTTATGTCTTTATCAGCCGAAAGCTGCTCAGAGAGCCACCTGCTATAGGTAAAACCTTTTTAAATGTTAATTCCTTAAAAAACATAATAATAATCTCAATCGTCTACTGGTACTGTATATCACATTTCTGGCATTTCATTCTCTCTTTATATAAAGTTGGACTGTGTGTTGTTTAAGATATTTTTATAGGAACCTCAATCACATGTTTATGAAATATTGTCTATAAAATTTCTGTTAATTGGATTGTATAGATGGTTATTATTCTTTAAACAAAAATAGAGACAGATCTGTATCGATCCCAAAGCGCATGTTTTGTTTTTTATATTTATTTGAATAGAAATTTGATATATTAAGAGGTAGAGTATGCACTTTTTCCACTTGTGTGGTGATAGTATTTACATCTGCTTATGTTTTGCAGTGAAACAGTTTAAACAACGTCTAAAATCTAAATGTATACAATTTAGTTACACACCAAATCCAGCTCTAAGGCTAATGTTTCTAAGATAACAAGGGCTCCTCTGGCCTCCATTTTAGTATCATGTCTCAATAATTGTAGAGTCATGTTGTTGACTCAAATGATTTCTGACAGTATGCTCTCTGCAGAGCTAAAATCAGTCAAGGAACTGAATCACTTTCCTTCACAGCCCACAGTTTGGCCTGAAGCATAGGGAGGCGTGGCCTAAAGTATGAATGGGGAAATTTGAAGTTAGAAATTATTTGAATGATAATAGTCTGTTTGGTTGGTTTGTTTATTGAGTCAAACTGTTCTTTTTTTTTTTTTTTTTTTTTAACACAAGTGTAGTTTTTATTTGACTCCAGCGCAACACTAAAGATATAAATAGGACCAGGATTTTCAGGTTCTGTAGCTGAACTGTAGTTTAACGTCCAAAAAAACATTGATCAAAACTAGAATTATAATGTGTAATCTTATTCTGCTTGCTTTCCGATTATACGTGTAGTCTTACACAGATGTAATGCCTCAGCTGTAACAAAGATTAAAAATAAATAGCAGTTTATTGCAGAGCGGAGTAGCAGTGCTGCTGTTGTGCCTCTCCCTCATTTATGAGCCATTTTAATCCGCACTGAAATGCTTCACAGGAAGTTTAAACAATGAATTGTTTAAAGCCTCTGGCAACCCCTTTTTAGATGCTAAAGAGAAAAACCAAATACCAAAGATCCATCATTAAAGAAACATTAATCGTTTATTAATGTTGGAGCTAAGTAATATGTGGCTAACCTTTTTATATTGATTATATCTAAACTGTTCCAAAAAGCAAGCTTTTCTGCCTGATTAGATCTGTGTGGGCGTGTCGGATTGCATAATGATTGTCAGCAGCGTCTTTAAGGCAGTGTCATTACCAACCCTGTCATAGATCCAGTGCCAAAAAAGCGTGTAGGAATGACAGTAGTTCTTTCACAACGCTTTTGTTTTATTACATCATCCACTGCTTTGCTTATACAAGACATTAATGTTGCATTGGTGTATTTTGTACTTATTTCAAGTGAAGAATCAGCGTAGATTGCAGTATGTGTGTATTCTGATCATATAGAAAATATTCTAATTCCAAGCAATTTAGATTACACTCAGGCACACAAATAATGAGAGAGCAGAAAAGAAGTTTTAGTTGCTGTAGTTTTTGGGGCAAAGGTGCAAAATGTTATTCACCTACTCGCCTACATGTCTCCTGTATAACTGCAGGATTTAAAAGCGATGAGCTCAATTTCTGCAGTAGGCACGACTGTTGTTGTTGTTGTTGTTATACAGGTCAGAATTATTCAAATCCAAACACATTTACTATACTTGAAAATGCAAACAACTAGTATTAAAAACAGAGCTTTTGTTCCGTCTGAAAACATGCACAAGCAACACACCAAATGACTGGATATGAATATATAGCTATGCATATATAATAGCAAACAAAAAGGGCACCGATGTAAGCAGATGGTTAATAGTTTTTAATACTTGTGTAGCACTGCTGCTACCAATTAAGTCCAGTCTACTTTAAATTATTTGAAAGAAAAAAATGAAATGCATAGCTCTCTTTTGCAGTCATAATTTCACTATTATTATAAAATGTAAAATATTTTGATAGGGACTTCCATAGACATTCACAAAACTGTTAAAAGATAATGAACTTCTGAGCTTTTTGACTTCCAATAGTTGCAGAGGACGTTTTAGTTTTTAGGTATTTTATATATTGTAAGTTAATACTTAACACATTTGTATTAGCAATTGTTAGGAAATATTTTTTTGGAATGAAGAAAACGACACTGGTTAATCAGTGGGTAAATATTAAAGTAACAGCTATTAAATACTAAACTAGCAGAACAAGAAAAGCTAGTGGTGTTGCTCTTTGTAGCTTTTAACAATAAAAAGTCTAAATTTTCTAGTCTAAAAGTCTTGATTATAATGTCTAACTTCCAAATGATGCATAAAACACAATTAGACTCAAAATTCAGCAAAATATTTTCACGCAACATGAGCAGTTGAACTACAGACAATGTATAAAGGAGCTCATTATTTTAAAAAAAGAATACTTTTTTCAGAAGCCTAATTTTGCTCCTGATTAACACACAGTTAATTGTGCAGTGATAGACTGTATTTGTTTCACTGTGTGAATTGAACACATGCGTAAGTGGGTGTAAATTGGAAGTGTCCTGGTCAGAGGTGTAACTGCAGAATTTTGAGAGTCGCCGCAGTGCTTTAGTGACTTCTTGCTGAAATCGCTGTTCGCTTGAATGAGTAACGTGGAGTGGAAAAGGGGGGAAGGGTGAACTAATTCACTAATTCCTGCCTGAAAATGCTCCTTTCCCTTTACTCCCTCCTCCTCTGCAGCATGGAGTGTTTAGGCCTCATAAGCCTCATTAACTTCATTATGGCTTTAATAAAAATAAAAAAAAACAAGAACTCTGTCCTTTCTGGCTCGTTCAACTTCAGATTGGTGAGAGGTGATGACTTATTTTAGTTGCAGAGGACTGAAACTGTAAACTGTAAACGGTGAATCAGTCTATCTTTGTGCAGTTTTAACTTTTAACTTAAAATGGATGACGTTAAACCAGTGTGGGAAGATATTCAAATGTTAGATCTGTTGTTTCCAGGAAAGTACTGACTGCAAATCTTTCCATTTTTGATGCAGTAGAGACACAAACATGGCTATATATATATATATAATATATATATATATAAATATGAATGACATACAGCAGATTTGGCATATACTGATCTAATATGGCTATTATACTTTACATTAGTAATTGTAAGCATTTTTTTCTTTTACATGTTTTACCATGATATGGAATTTATTTTTGTTACACTTTACCTTAGGTATGGTTAATTACTCACTAGTTTATCATTATGCTGAAGTTCATGCTTTGTTAATGTTAACAAAGTAGTAAGTAGGGTTTAGAAATTGTTGCACGCATGTTGTTACAGAAAAAATAAACTACATGCCCTGTAGTGTTCTATAACCGTAAAAAAACAACTGACTGTTTTAAAGAAAACATTTTGGATTTGGTAAAGCAGCCATATGAATGAGCTGTTACTATAGAAACGATAGTGTTACAATTGGCATGTTAATTTAACAGTACATAAGTTTCATAAAGAAAAATATCAAATAAACAATATAGCAGCATTTTTTAAATATTTATTTTATCTGCGTTATTATTTGATATGAGGTTGGATCTGTAGCCCTCTAGATGCATGTCAATATTGATCAAAAGATTCATCTATATGGTGCTTTCAAAGGATGTTTAATGATGGTTTAATTAAAATGAATGAAATAATATATGTATACTCGGCGTGTCTCGATTGTAACTTGTTTGTCTCATGATTAATTATCATGCAGATAATTAAGATGAATGATTTAATTGTATTTTTCATTAAAGCTATGCTGTAGATTGGGTATGATCTATTTTATGTGTAGAGAAGAAACAATAAGATACTAAAGAGTAAAATGAATGAAAGCAGTCTTGTTGTGGAACTTATTAACTGCTTACTGAGATTTTAATGCAACTCTAAATGAGATATTTATTAAATGACTAAAGGAGAGTAAAGCAGTTCTGCATATGGAGAAATGATGATGCTTAAACTAAATGTGTTGTGAGAGATTTGACTGCATTCACATTATTACATTCTGTGGGGTTTTTGTGTTTGTGTGGTGTTTTTCTATTTATTTTTTTCTTGATCTTTTATATTCATAACAAGCAGTAAACACCCCTGTCCCTGCACATGCACATTTGCACATTGATTTCTTGGCCAATTGTTTCAAAATCTGCTCTGGTGCAATTCTAGCTTTGTTTGATCAATAAAAAAAACCCACGTATTAACTAAATCCCCAATTTCCTCTTTCTTTTGCTGGGTTTTCTGATGCTGCTGTAATTCTCCATTATTGTTTTGTTGTTTTTTTGCTGTTACAATGTTGGTGAATGATAACGTGCACACATTCGGGAATAACCCGACGTTCTTATTCATGTCACATCACAACATATCAGTAACCTATCTGATCTAGGACCAGACAAATAAGTGACTCAGATCAGTCAAAAAAAATCTGATTTGTTTGTTTTGATTTAGGGCAGGAAACAATGATTTTGTGAATGTGAACACAGCCGTAAACATTTCATGCTTCCCATCCCGTTAGCTTGGTAAAGTATTGGAACAATGAAGTAAAACAATAACATTGGGTGCGTTATATTAAAATAATTTTTTTTGTATCTACCTCTTATTATAAATGAAGGCAATTAAATGGCAAATGTAATATTGAAACATTGCATATTAGCCAATATCAATACTGATCCAATATATCTAATACATTTAGTTTACAGTATATATTTAAAATAAAGTGCTTGAAAATATGATGCCGAAAACTGCAGCTTAGATTGTGTTTGTTTGTTACACGGAATGGTCAGATATTTCAAAGTCACTTCTATTGTAAATTTAATGAAGTAAAAATTATAAATATGTTATATGATAAAAATTAAGCTCAGTGGTGTATTTTTATATTGGATAGATGAATGTCATTTAAACAATCAAGAAATATATATATTTCTAAACCTGATATATAATAAATAAATAAATATATACATATATATCTGCACACAGATATTTTTTATTTAAAATAATATTTTTATAGCAGGTTTGGATTTTCCATGATACACATTGGAAATCAAGCACAAGAAAATATTGACTAAGAGACACAAAACACTCCTGCAGTCTGTGTTTCACATTAGAGAGTTTACTGTAGCAGCATATTTTTGGTGTTTCAGTGTGTAACCGCTGGCTGACGCTCAGCTCACAGTTATGAGTGGAATGTTAAACACAGGCCTCTTTGTAGCAGAGCTTTAAACTCCAATCAACTGCGTAATAAATTCTGCTCTTTGTTTTACATAATGCAATCCAGATAGTGAATTATACTGAAATCCCTGTACAGCAGAAGTTTAGCTTCACATGACTAGTGAAGGTTTTTTTCTCTTCTGCAAGAGAGGAAGTGTGTTCAGAGATATATTTTTTTTGCTTTGAGTGCTCAGGTTTCAGTGTTAGCTGCTTTTTCTCTAAGCAGGATGGACTATTTATACTGAGCTTATGCTAAGAATAACTACTCGATTTTCAAATAGGTCAGGATTTTATTTAGGCTGACCGACCAGCCTGTGCGAGACCATAAAGAGAGGATAAAGCATGGTTTTATTTATGGTTTTAAGTCTAAATTAGATTTGGATATTATTTTTTATGAATAAATATTAAATTTTTTGATAGGTCTGCTAGTTATACAGTGACGTGAGCACTGTGGAAGTGTTTCAGCAGGATTTCACCCTTAGCCCCACTCTGACACTGACAGAAAGCAGTGTCAAGGAAGAAATGAATCAAATGAGCTGCAGAACAGTTCCTGTTAGGGCAGGTTATTGACAAGATCAGGATTCCTGCAGTATTGTGTAGAAACGACACAGTACTGCAGTAAGACAGGGAGGAGACTGCCATATTTAACACACTGACACGCATAAAAATAATCTGCCAGAATGATTCTGTCCATGCAGCAATTCAAAATAAAGAAGTAATAATAATCAGAATTCACAATACGCATCATAATATTCAGGTTTTCTGACAGTGGCAACAGTAAAGCACTAAAAATAATCTTTTTTTTAATAATAAAAAAATAATGCATACTATTAAAATTTTATTTATTATGTTCATATATCTTCTTCTTCTTCATGTAGCTGATCACCTGCCCCCATACTCCCCTGTCCTCTACATCTGCCTCTTTCAAACCAACTCCCTGCATGTCTTCCCTCACCACATCCCTCACCACACCTCCTTCTTGGTCTTCCCCTTTTCTTCCTACCTGGTGGCTCCATTCTCAGCACCCTCCTACCAATTTACCCCATGTTCCTCCTCTGCACATGTCCAAACCATCTCAATCGTGCATCTCTTACTTAGTCTTCAAAACATCCTACATGCACTGTCCCTCTAATAAACCCATTTCTAATCCTGTCCATCGTCATCACTCCAAATGAAAATCTCAACATCTTCAGCTCTGCTAACTCCAGCTCCACCTCCTGTCTTTTACTCAATACCACTGTCTCTAAACCATACAACATCGCAGGACTGTTATGTGATAGAAGAGTGTCTGCAAGAGTGAAAGGGAAAGTTTATAGAACTGTGGTTAGACCTGCGATCACTCTTCTCCACCCACTCCACCCTGTCTGCACTCTTTTCTTCACTTCTCTAACACACTCTACATTACTTTGCACTGTTGACCCCAGGTACCTGAACTCCTCCACCTTCTCCACCTCTTCCTGCAATCGCACCACTCTACTGCCCTCCCTCTCATTCACACACATGTACTCTGACTTACTCCTACTGACTTTCATTCTTCTTCTCTCCAGTGCTTACATCCACCTCTCCAGGCTCTTCTCAATCTGCTCTCTACTCTCACCACAAATTACAATATCCATTATGTTCATATATATAATATTTACAATTTTACAATTTATAGAATAAGAAACGTATGTAATATATAAACTGTTATTTACATATTTTATTGTTGTGGTTTACAATCATTTACTTTATATCATATTTTGAATAAGTAAATTAGACATTTATTGTATTAAGTGTTTCTGTAATGAAATAACATTGGAAATGAATGATTAGGTCTCAGTATCACATATGCAAGAAAAGAAAAGGTGTCTTGTCTTAAAGAAGGAGGAGCTAAAATATTAAATTGGTTGAATATTATCTTTCAAGTTTTAGCAAGCATCTATTTTACTACACACTTTTTACTGCATACATATGTTCTACTGTAGTCTAATGAATGGGAAGCCATTTTGTATTTGATGGAAAGTCAAAAAAAAAAAAAAAAAACCCATTATGACTAAGCATTTTTGTGGGTTAATAAATGTACAACTTTCTCTTTTCTCTTTTTTTTTCTGCCTATACTGCACAAATTGTAGTTATAATCTTTATTTGTAATTGAAATTTCATTCAGCCCTTTTTTTATTTCTTATTATTGTGCATTTGATTCCGTTTCCCTCCAATGTCCTGTCAGACAAATCGGACGTGAAGAGAAGACGGCCAGAAAGAATAAGAAGGGAGAAAATCAATTTAACCTCCACCAATGATATGGAGAACAGAAGGCGGTCTCGCTCCAACAGCCAATCAGATACAATCCGAAGAGGACGGGGCAGGCCAAAGACCGTGGGCTTGAAGAAGCAGGAAGAGGAGAAAGGTGAGCTAGCTTCTGATGCATGTTTCTTCCAACCAGACTTTATTTTTTCCTTTATTTCATCTGAGACATTATTATAAGCTATGTTCTTCATGTACTTCATTATTTTAGGTTAGACTTTAACTGAAGGCCGTTTTTATGAGAAAGTGTAATGTCACACATTAAAAGAGAATTCTTTCTCCCCTGAGCATCAAACTGTCCTCATATCATAATACAATGTTTTTAGCCCAATCGTCCTATTCCTATACCTGACAGCCTTGTGGAGATCTCACACGCTCTTATTATCTTTCTTTTATTGAGTCTTACTCACATCATCATCTGGACTCACACTTTTCCTCTCTCAATCTCTCTGTTTTATATGGTCTCTCGCTTTATCTCCTTCACTTTCTTTAGCTTACAATTTCTCACACAATTTATTTTACTTACTGTCTCTTTCAATCTGGTACACTCCAAATCTCAGAGTGTGTCTCCCTCTATGTCTTGCTTTTTCCTACTGTCTTACTCTTTAACTGTCTCACTCTCTGTTCCTGGCTTGCTTTTTGTATCAGTTTTTTTTCTCTAACTCTCAAGATTTTACCTTTTTTTAATGTGTCTCTCACTGTTTATGATCTCTCTGTTACTGACTATGTCTATATTTGATCTCCCTTTTTAATGTCTTACTCTTTCACTCTCTCTGCACTTTTATTCTGTCGCTCACTTAATCTTAATTTTTTAAAATCTTCTTTACTGCTTTTTTTAATATCAAATTTTTTTCTCTTTCTCTTTAATATTCTCAAACAACATGTCTTAGCATTCTTTTTGTTTTGTTGTTAAAATGAGAATTAACACCATTACACATAGTGAACATTTTATTTTTACACATGATGATGCTTTATTTCCTCCTTAACGTCTTCCTCTTTTACTGCAAACACCTTACTGAAACCACAGAGACCTAACAGTAGTGCTCGATAACAAGAAATGGTTTTATGTAAGATCAGCGACTTCTCAAGAACACAGAAGCTTCAGATCCTTATCATAGTTTTTCTTTCTTTTTCTTTTTTTTTTAATAATCAGCTTTTTTTTTTCTTTTTTGCCTTTTTTCTTTATTTACATTTTAAACTGGAACAATCCTAGTTTCATTATGTTCTGTGAATATCAACGCTCATGAGGTCATTAAAAAAAAAAAAATATATTTATATATATATATATATATATATATAATTTATCAGGGCTGCAACAACTAATTGTTAAAATAGATAATAATCGATAATGAAATGCTGTTTTCGATTAGTTGGGCAGCTCAAGATATGAGTTAACGTGACGGCAAGATAAAACAGCCGCTTGCGAAATGGCAGAGAGTATTAGCAATGGGAGCATTTTATATTAAAATGCTGTAGGACTGTAAAACCTGTAAGTTTTGCAAAGCGGAGTTTGTGTGGGATGGAAGTACCACAGTGATGCACTGGTATTGCCAAAGTGTAAACTGATTGTTTGCTAACTTCGGGACGGTCACACTGGATCTGTACTGGTTGCGCAATCACCTCGATCATGACATTGTGATAGATTAAATTAAAACGGTGCGAACAAACACTAAATCTAAAAGCAGCAAATAATAGCAGCAGTAAATGGTTACTTTTTAGTCACTTTTTTGTGGTTTTCAGGAAATGATTTTGCATTTGTACACCAATGCTTTTTTTTTTTTCTTTTTTTTTCCACTCAAGCCTGTTAGCCTGCTACATTTCTCCATTCAATTCTCTTTTTTAAAGTTTGTCTACTACAACAGTTAACTATCTTTTTTTAAACGTGATTTTTCTACTTTGAATTGTTTGTTTTTATTGTTTGTATATTTAATTTATACATATCATTTAATTATTATACACAATTAAATTAGTTATATATTTTACATGCTTATAAATAAACCAAAAATGTCCATAACAATGTTGTATTATAGTTTATATATTAACCATTTTTTTAAATGGTTGTCAACTTTCCATCTGCCAAATAGAACACAAATTATGATTTACACGATTTGCTTCACTGTTTTTAACAAAAAGAAATCCCGCATCCACTCCTCAAAAAGCAGCACTATAAGCTTTTAAATGTCTAAATAAAAGGTAGTTAAACTATGTGGCTTTTGTTTTGTTTTTTTAAGTTTACCTTTATACATAAATACCCTAAATTAAGGTTTTATATAGTTATAATAATCAAAACATCAATGAAAAAAAGTCAGATTAATAATCGGAAAATAATCGTCACATGAATCGTTTTATCAAAATAATAGTTGCTGCCCTAAGATAGATAGATAGATAGATAGATAGATAGATAGATAGATAGATAGATAGATAGATAGATAGATAGGGGGGTGTATTATGGCTGTCAATCGATTAAAATGTTTAGTCCTAATTAACTGCATGAGTCATCTCATAATTAATCACAACTTAAACATTTTTAAGTTTTCTAATCAACATGGACAATGTTTGGACAATGTTTAATGTTTGGATGCTTAATGCAAATGTATGTTTATTATTAGTGAAACCAAACTCAACATAGAGCATGAAGACAAAATATTATTTTAAATGTTTTAAAGTAATAATGATGTTTTAAATTATGTAAATCATCAGGAAACCAAAATGAACTTTTGCTATGTTTCCACACGGACGGTTTTAATTGCCGGATTTGTGCATCATGGCTTATTTTGGTGCTTGATTTCAGACTTGGCACATCAGTAAATTGTGATTTAAAAAAAAAATAATAATAATAAATTCGGATGAGTCTTTTATTTGTATTATTTATATTGTATTTTTATTTGAGTAAAGAAAGGACATCATTAATAAATGTGTGTTGCGTTGAAGGTTTTCATTTCACTTCTTATATTTATTGATATTTTTAATAAAAATGATCAAACAGAAATGCACACTGCATTAATCAAGCGTCAATAAAATGTGCCGTTAAAATTACATTTTGTTAACGTGTTAATTAGACACACGTATATTTCTATATAATTCCAGTCATTCAGTCACCCATTCTAGACTCCTTTTTATTAAAGAAAATTTGAAACATTATCATTCTCTACTGACTGAATCATATGTTCATTGAATTAAATTTCTTCATTTTAAATCTATTCTTGGCTCAGCTGCAGAGTTTAATATACACAAGAGGAAAACATTAGTCATTATTTTTACATTTGTTTACACTAAACTCACCTTCATTTGTCTTGCAAATTGTCTTGTTCTGATAAGCAAAATAAGCCTTCAGGTTGTGTGTCTGTTGTTATTTTTGTTTTCAGTACTAAAATAGTGCTGAAGGTTTGATTTATTTGACTTTGATGATTAATTTGACTTTGATCATCTTCTTCTTTCGGCTGCTCCCATTAGGGGTCACCACAGCGGATCATCTGTCTTCATACCCCCTATCCTCTACATCTGCCTCTTTCAAACCGACTACCTGCATGTCTTCCCTTACCACATCCATAAACCTCCTCCTTGGTCTTTCTCTTTTCCTCTTTCCTGGTGGCTCCATCCTCAACATTCTCTTACCGATATATTGATATTGATACTATTACCCCATATTGATATTTTAATATAAAAATGGATTTTGGGTACAGCTACATGTTTGTCATTAAATAAGCACCATATATTCAGACCAATTACATGCTCATTTGGAGGATGTTAACATGGAACCTTGCCAGTTTTAGTAAGTTGTAAGATATCTAGCTAACTCATTTAGCTAGATTGATATAAACAGATGGTGTCTCTCATGGTAACATCCCTCTTTTGTCTAACCTGTGTTAGTGTTAGCTAGACAAATAGTCAAGTAACTATTGTTAGGCAATATATTATCTTATTAGTGATGGCAGCAGGACATGTGGGTGTTTCTACTTTGCGTATTCATACATATTAATAGATCCTGTGGTTTAATAAGCGTGAAGGAGTAGAGATCGTTTTTGTGGCATTTAAAAGCAAATTAAACAATTAATTGTTCTGCATAATGGTTTCTAATTGTATATTCAAGTCGTTTTCAAAAATAATCCACAGAGATTAATTTATTTTATTGTTATGATTTATTCAATCTTGATGCATAATTCCTGAGTAGAATTAAATGTATAAAAAAGTATTTGTCTATATATTAACTGGCTTCAGACTTCAAACTTAAAAGATGTTTTGTTCACAGTCTATTTATTCTTTATTTAAATATATATTTTTTTTTTCTTAATAGTGCTTACTGGGCAAAAGTACAAAATAGAAATAATATAAAAATAATTCTTTGTTTTGTTGTATGTTTTCCAGAAAAACAGGAGCGGGAGGTTGATATTTATGCCAATCTGTCAGACGAAAAGGCTTTTGTGTTCTCCGTGGCCTTAGCCGAGATCAACCGTAAGATATTGGGCCAGAGACTGATCCTGTAAGGGGAGAGAGCAACATTTGATTGTCAGCTGAAAGTTTAGGACTCGTATTGCACAGATCTCTTGGTGACATTTATCCGGGAAGAATGCATTAAGTCAGGACTGATGAGCATTTCGCTCAGGAGGGCGACTATTTCAGGAGTCACACGAGGACAAGGGGACGGTGTCTGTGACGAATCTTAAAACATTATAAATATGGACGTGTAGGAATCTTCTCTATTTATCTTTAAAACAGATTTTATGAAATGTATTAAAGAAGGAGTGTTTTTCCCCCTTTTATCCAAGTCAACACGATTCACGTTTTCTCATTCACACCTTAATACAATTCTTTTGTTTTGTTTTTTTTTGTTGTGTTTTTGTCATGATAAAACATAAGAACATTTTCAAGGTTTTAATCACAGAATTCATCCAGCCAAGACCTGATGGAATACAAAGTTTGCTTCTTGTTCTTTGGGTAGATGTAACTAACAGTTAAGGGACATTTATAGCTACCAGTTTAGCACCATAGATATTAAAAGTCATTATTTAGCTCATCAGTGCCATTGACTGATACATCTGTATTAGATATATATAGGAAGGAAGTAATTTGGGTTTGAGTAGACTGTTTTTTTAGCTCTGCATTATTCTATGGCACATTCATTTTATAAATAACAGTGTCATTCAATGTGTAAAAACACAATAACAAGTCTGAAGACTGATGATTTGGACATGCAGTTGCACAATGCTAAACTGGAGCCTATATGTTTCTATACTTTAGCTACATTAGCCAGTGTATATTTAAAGAAACTAATTTTATACACCAAACATGTCTTAGCTACTTGAATTTTTTTAATTATTGTTTTTTTTTTTTTGCTGAATGTGAAATATTGAGATTACTGTAAAGGCCCTGTTTACATCTTGCATTAACAAGAATGTCTACTAATCCAGTTATGATTGTGCAGCATGTTGCAATGGTGAAAGGTCTGAACTTGCCTGTAGGTCCTTCAGAGGTTAAGTTGTTGTACTCAATAAATACCAGAACCCTCAAAGTGAATGAAGGGAGCCCAAAACTGAAAAGGGGGAACACCTGCTTGAACAGAATAAGCTCCACACTTGCCAGATGGGAACCTCAGTCTAGACACAGAGTACCCCTGCTTATGCAGAGGAAGCCCCACACCCCTCAAGTCCATTTTTACTGCTTGCTTTCACTGATTTCCGTTGCCCGGCATGAAACCGTTTCTGTTGACTGCGAATGAGTGTTGCTCACGCATCAGTTATGAATGTTAAATTAAAGGTGTAAACAAGGCCATAAAGGACTGAGTGCAAGTTAAGTGTACTAAATCCAGGTCACAGATCCTAGACCTTTCCAAAGAGTGCTGATGGCTGGTGCTGTCTCAGAACAAGCCTGCCATAATCCGAGCAACTTTTTATTTTTATTTTTTTTTTATACATTCCAGTGAGCCATTCTGCTTTGTAAATGCATTTGATCAAAAGAAGGGTGAGGGACTCTAAATCTAATGCTGGCGAACTTCCATTATTTATTGTTGCATCTTCTACTTTTTTATTAACATTTATTTCACAAATGGTTAAATCTTACATGTGTAATAATCACCACAACTTATATTAAACATCAGAGGGAGAAAATTTGCAAATCTTACTGTTGTTTTTCAAAGGGAAGTTAATTATAACCATTCATCTCTCTCTCTCTCTCTCTCTCTCTCTCTCTCTCTCTCTCTCGTGTTTTGTGGAAGCTTTTGTTCCCTTTCTGTCTCACTCTCTCTCTCTCTCTCTCTCTCTCTCTCTCTCTCGTGTTTTGTGGAAGCTTTTGTTCCCTTTCTGTCTCACTCTCATATAATCAGTCATCTCTTTCTCACTCAAAGACTTTGTGTTATCTCACTGCTTTATTTAGTACTAGACAAAGAACTATTTGTTTTATCATAGAACTACACAATGAAGACAAAGGTAATTGTGTAATTGTGCTAAGATATTTTGTGTTGTTCACAAAATGGCTTTACAGGCTACACCTACCTTTCTCTAAGATTTGTCTAAGAGAGTTTAAACTGCATTCAGATAAAAAGAATAACAACCAAGACTTGGAATTATATAGAATCTGAAAAGGTAATTTTATTTATCTAAAATACACGTTTAAAAATCTTATGAAACATGCTTAATGTGAAGCATATGTTCATTATTTTTTCTTTATTCAGAGATTATATTTATTATNNTATATATATATATATATATAAAAGGTTTCTGCCCTTTAATTGATCTACTTTTTACTTACAGGGCTGAAACTAATTTCAGAATTTTTCTGCTTAATTTAGTGAAAATAATTGATTGCCTATAAATCTCAGGCACCATTTAACACATTTTGTGTGTGCAAAAACCTTAAACCTCACCTACTCTAGGTTTGGATTGGATTTTAAAAGCACTGAACTGTTAATCTTTGTCTCTTTTAGCAAAATTACAGTAATGTGACTTATCCCTGCCTGAGGCTAATTTGGTCTAGCAGCTCTAATGATAGCACTCTAATGATGCCGGCTGTGTTTAATAATGTAAAGCGAGGAACGGTTTGTATAATTTTTAACTTCGAAATTTGCTTACTGAGACCGCTTTATTGTCCCTATTTAAATTTTAACTGCAAGGAGAAGTACAAGGGGGGGAGGTTTTTGTTGCATGGGCAGCAGATATTTTAATCAGAAAATATATATAAATAACATGTGTAAATAAAGTGCAAAAAATATACCTCTATTTTACAGTGATAAATAATAAAAGATTATTGTTAATGCTATTAAATAAGCCTTTATTTCATGAGCAGTCGAGTCTGTAATGTAAACCATAACAAAATCATGTTTCCAAAGAGATAAAAAGATAGTGAGAGATCAATACAACTGTGAAAATCATTCAGAAATTGACACATCGAGAAAAAAAACTGCAGGAAAATATTAAATATGATCACTACTTTGTCTTAAAAAACCTAATCCCCATAACCACAGTTTAAAGTCTAGTGAAAGCCTTTGGAGAAGAATGGAGCTTATTACAGGACAGAGTGAACTAAATCTGCAATGGAGTTTTCAACAAGTACATATGGGTGTGTCATGAATGCACAAACTTTTTTATATATATGTATTTAAACGAAACCATATTTTTGCACTTAAAGTATTTATATGGAAAATTCTTTATTCAGTCATGGTTTGTAAGTGGTCTTTCCTGGTTTGGGTTGTGTAGGAAAACATGGGGTGAGGCAGGAATACACCCTGTATGGGAAACATTTACAAAACTTCACACAGAGAGAAACCTGAGCCAAGGATCAAAGTAATGACTGTGGAGCTGTAAGGCGGAAAACCTCGGAGCACCTCTCAGAGTTATAAAATATTATGTATTTATAGTATATAATTACACTTACTTCTGCATTAATCATTTGTCTAAAGATGTTTAGGGAAAAGAGTACATGTAACAGCAAGAGGCAAAGATATACATTGCAATTTGAATTTCGAATAATACGTATTACATCTAACATCCGTCACTATTATATGAAGATAATCTCTGTTTTCATAAAACACTTGAGTCAGTGAGGGTTGGAATAAGGGATTTTCCAACATGAGTCAATTCATGTGTGTGTGTGTGTTTTATATCTTGCCAGATGAAATATCTGACAGTTTTACCTTGTAAGGAAATTTGGTCCCCATAAATAAAAATTAAATGTAGCATACTGTTATATAATGCAAAAAGTACTCTCGAAAAGAGCAATTCAAACATGCTTTTTAACCCTCTTTATTTGCATATGGCTGTCACATCCATCAAAAGCACAGCAGGAGCTGAGAGACAGCAGTTACGAAGT
Organism: Silurus asotus; assembly: GCA_024362625.1. Taxonomy (NCBI): domain Eukaryota; kingdom Metazoa; phylum Chordata; class Actinopteri; order Siluriformes; family Siluridae; genus Silurus; species Silurus asotus. Next base: position 546,882 of record MU551534.1, read on the forward strand.
CTGCACTCTTAACCCTTCTTCTCTATTCCAGTTCTAATCTAACAATATTGTTTTTATTTGCAGTGTTAGCATTTTTGTTATGTATGTCAATTCAAATCTTTATTTTCAAAAGTCATATTCATAATAGAGACTGTATATGTACCTAAATTGGTGCTAAAAATACATATGGATGGATGGATGGATGGATTTGTTAATTTATTTAGTTTATTGCTATCCTGCTTCCACCATTTCTTATTTTACTTTTTACCTGCTATGAAGAAAAGCCCTGTGCATGCGAAGGTCTAGCATTTACATCCGTATGTAAATATTGATCATCGCTGTGATAAATAAATCATAGATTTGGTATTTTAGATTTTATTGCTATAAAATATAAAGCCTCTGCATTGGGAGATAGGAAAAATATGAGCATCTACCTCACACATTAATTGTAATAACTGAAACCCTCAAACCTGACTCATGGGAAATATTTCCCGGGATGACATGACACACTTTGGTCCATGTGTATATTTTAGCCGGAAATGCTCTGATTTAAATTCATGGCTTTGCTCCAGAGAATCATCTGTATGAATAATGCACATTCTCCTGCTCTAGGCCCTGGGGATGAGGCAGATAACACACACATACACACACCTATCTCAGCATGGACAATAAATCAAGCTGATTTAATTAAAACTAAGGTCATATGACAGTTCTTTATGAATCTAGCAATACATTTTTAAAATGTGCTGTTTAAAAACTCAAGCATAACTCAACACAATCTATATGATATATGTTCAGAACTACTGAAAATGAGTTTGCTAGTATATTTGCTCAGCACAGGAGTTTTTAAAACACCAAACTGAAAAAGATCATGCATATACAAATATGCAAATGCAGCTCTTTCTTCAAAAGTTTACTTGCCTCCTCTGTAAAATGCGCCTGTTCCCATTCTGTAAACCATTTAAAATCCTCCCTCGCACAGAGAAAATTAGAGAAGTTTTTGACTATATAACTTAAAAAACCCAGATGTGCTTTGGTTAACACTCTGTAAGTGTTAGCAGTAAGTGGTAACTTTTAAAGCTCATAAAGTAATACATTAGGACAAACAAGAAAAACAGACACACGTACAGTACAGCACAGTACAGTACAGGAAAACAATGCATTCGCATTCATTCTTTATGAAAGCTAGTTGCAATGAGTTGAAAAGGCATTGACAGGATTTTTAAGGTCATTTTGAATGTATTCTGCTATTAAACTATTAAACCTCTATAATTTACAGTCATAACTTTTTTTATCTGGTTAACAACAATTACAAGCAGTTTGGGTCATATTGATAAATATTAATGTACACATGTGAAACATAGTCAATTATCTAAAATGATCTAACCAGAAAAAGTTTGTAATTTACTCAGTAAGACACCCAAACTAACCTTAAAGGATTTTTTTTACAAAATCTTTAGATCATATGTTTAACACGTTTTATAAACTAACCCCTGCCAACTAACATAGGTCCAGCTATCCCAATTCATTTACCAAAATAAATCTTAATCAGTTGGCTAACATGAGCCTGATAAGATTTCAGAAAAGATCTTTTCATTCATATATTTATAAGCATCAATATACACTACTAACTAGTAACCCTTTATAATATGAGTATTATGTGGGGTATTATGTTTATAATAGGCTACCTGTTTTGGACAGGTGTTTAGTTTAAGCGCACTAATGCACAATGCTTACTCGAATCTAAAGTCTAACTTGGCAAACCTTCTTTTAAAAAGAATGCTTAGGTCAGATTTATAAAGGACAATTACCTACACTGTCACTTTTGCCTGCAAGCTAACCCTAGGATCTCTATGTCATACTTATAATTTGTTTAAGATATACACTAAGCCTAATAATAATCCAACCCAGCCTGCTACCTAAAATAATGTAATCTGACATAATTGTTCCGAAGGTTTTCACGTCATATTCATGATTTCTTTTTACAATAATATAAACTAGAACTCCAACCTGATACGACATTTAAGAGCAAATAACTCTTTAAGTGTTATATAGCTGTGTTTATGTATGTTGCTTATATGTCAGAAATGCCCAAACCAGGGCTTGTGGGCCTTCGATTTTGGGAGAAAATGCCATTTGGAAGAACTTGAAAAATAAGGACCAGCTTTATGTTTCTCATTAGAGATTACTGAATAGCTGCATTATATTGTACAATGAACTGGATTGTTTGTCATTGTACTATAATTTTCCCTGAACTACAACTTTGAAAATACATTTATATTAGTTAAGTGTTTACATTTTTGGTTGGATTTTGACGATACATATAATAAATATGCATTTAATAATACATGATTTCTTGATTGTGTACATTTCGGGGCAATACGGCATTTTGTTCAAAACAATTCATATAACAACAAGGTATTTATTTAAGTTAAAATACTGTATTTGAGGGCAGGATCTGCTTAACTTCCCGCATTGTACACTGCAGTACAGCTATTCAGTGATCTCTAATGAGAGACATGTTTGTAACCACTAGATGGCAGTCAAATCTTACAGTTTATCTCTGGAAAATTCACCCGAGAATTTGTTTAATAAATGTTGTATGCAAGAGCCTTGTGTGTTTATTACTTCTGTCTGAAGCTTATCTGAGAAAAGAGCATAGACTACCTATGATATAATCATATGCTTTGAATATATTTAGATAAATCAATATTAAGCATTTGTTGCTTTGGTAATTTTTTTCATGTGTGTGTACTGATATTAGTCCATCATTGGCGCACAGCCTCATAAACAGTCAGAAAGAACGAGTTACTGAAAGCCGCTTTGCTTTCAGACAAATCACTCATAGCATTTTCTCTGTGCTGGCACACTTGTTATACCACCTGCAATGGCAGGAAAAACAGACCATCAGAAAACACACTTTGTTCTAGAACACACACATACACGTAGTTGGTAACAATTAAGAACAATCTTGAGTGTTTGTTGTGCCATCCAGAACAGCAATACACCCACACACACAAACTTTAGATGAGCAACAGAGTCTCCAAGCTATTTTACCTATCAGATGCACACAGCTGACAGCGATCTATCCTTCTGCTGATCTCCACACAAATATCAACTGTTTGAAATTGAAGGTGTAACTGCATTATGCGACTGAAAGCTCCCCTCTTTCTGCAATACATTTTCAAATAACTTTACATCCATTCTCCTCAATCTATCACCAACCAGCCCAATTTTTCTCTCCTTTGCAAATACTGTGCATATTGTTTCTTCTAGTATTTTTCTACAACCTCAGTTTTGCTCTGTTTAAGGTACAGTCCTGCATCTTCAGCCATAATAAGAACTCTAATCGCTCATTTGTTCTCTACAACCCACGATGTAATCCTCATCATTACATAATCATGTGCAAGATTAGCTCCCAGCTGTCTATGATTCCTGAAAATGTGATTGTGGTACACCTGGAAAGCATACTGCTGCTCCAGTGTACCTGTTTTTTTTAAATAGAGTGCCCAGAAATATTTTAAGGGCAAATCGTTTTTGCTATTTTTGGTGACAGTTCTTATCACATCCATTCAAGCATTAAACCACCAGTAGTCAAGACAAGGAGATATATTTTAACAACTGTTAAACATGTTGACTGTGTACTCAGAAAACTCCACCTCTTGTGAGGAAACATTTTAGCCTACAGTTGTCTGAATATAGATTTATACATCTATATATACATTTCTTTTCAAAATGGGTGTAGGCAAATGCTACATTATATTATAATAGCTAGACCTGTTAACCATGCCAAGAATCATTGATACACTTATTCTTTCTTTTTGAGATAGAATATAATTTTTTTTGTGCTTAAATATGTAAATTCAATAATCGAGAAGAATATTAAAAATATTTCAATTCATACATTGAAATATTTGCAAAACACAACCATAATTTGTGAAAATGATGATTGCGAAAAAATGATAAATGATCTAACGCCTCACAGGGCATTCACAGGGCACAATAAAGACATTTACACGCTCGGTCTTGTGGATGTTCTGATTGCACTGTTTTGTCATCCCAACCAGGTCATGTCCTTTTCTGCCTTGTGTTTATTGTGTTCCTGGCACAGACTCCAGGTTGACCACAAACCTGACCAGGATAAAGCACTTACTGTATACAAGTATATGAAAAAAAGAGGAAAAACTACAAGAAGGAGAAAAAGAAGCATTAAATGTTAGTCAGAACTTTTTCCCCTTTGATGACTGGATCTGTGATGTTATCTGGTATGTGAGTCTGATGCATCACATATCACAGCATGTTGACCAACTTCGCAAAATAAATATTTGCACGAAGCTTTTATAATGAAAGACATATGAGGAAGTTTGAGTTTCAAGGATATATAAAACACAAGCAACCATATCAATATAAAAAATTCTCAGATCTGTGCTTAAGAAGCTGATGCCTCCACACTGCAGTGCTACTGACACACCAGGAGAGAAACCAATGAAAAAACACCCAGTTACTCTATCTGTATTCAGGACTAGAGTGTCCCTGTCTTTCCTATTCTGTCCTCTGATCTAATAGTGGAGATAACACACAAACCTTCTCTAGGGACAGTATCAATGTATAAAAACAAATCTGTACCCCGTTAACTAAAAGTACCCTGACAATTCCAGCATACCATACTAATCTCAGGCAGCTGTTATCTTTGCGCAGGAAGTGTTTTGGGCTTGGTGCCAAACTCAAGGGACTCTTGTGTCAGAAGAGCTGCAAACAGACAAAGGGGAACTGGGCTAGGAAGATAGAACTCCTTTACGGGGTCCACAACCATTGTGGCCCCTGAGAGTCCAGATGTTGTGATCTTCAGTAAAAAACATCAAGACATGGGGACATCACTTTATAAATCTCTGCTTCTCAGCACCAGTGGGTTCAGCGTGTCCGACTACATCCGCAAATTCACGGTAACTGAATGCAATCTATTTTCTATTTTAATATAATTTGCATGATGGCATCGAGCAATGACTGTGCTTCATGCACATGGAGTCTTTTAGCACCAGATAATGGCAGAGCTTTATAATAGAGTGCTCGGTTATTTTGAGGAATTCAGGTACTACACTGTGTGAATTCACATATATGCAAAAAGGAGGGCTGTGAAACATCGGGATTTGCATTTAAATAACAAACTGGCATTGGGAATAGAGAGGAACACTAACAAAGCTCTTCTTTTGTTTTGCGGTTAGATCTTTCATGAAAAAGTTCAATTTCAGGCAGATTATTGACATTTTTAAGATGCTGCGTCATGAGAAAGCCACTGTAGGAGAGAGGATTATGATATTCAGACTGGTGCTTTTGCTTTAACTGTCATTTAAAGTGTTATTTTTAGTATTATTTTTTTTCCCCATCAATCTTGAGCTATGAATCATCCTCATATACATTTTCACATGGATGAGTAAATCTCCTTTTAGGAGAATGATCTTGGAATCAGCAGACAACTTTATCCTATTTTGGTGTTCAGGAAAATGATTCATTGTTACTAAGGATAATTTTTTTATGCAACTAAATAGCCGGACCAAAATGCTAACAATGACAAGTGAAATGTAATTAGTAAATTGATCTGAAGCTCAGGTCCTAGAGGAGCACATTCCACTGAGTGTGAGCTCTGCTGCAGTGTCCTGTCATGTCATAGATCTCTGGATGGACAGAAGACCTCTGTAAACAGAGAAGGCAGTACAAACCGTCACCTCACATAGGTCAAGGCTAAATGTTGCTAAGTACAAACAGTGGGACATGGTTCACGTCCTCCAGGACATGGAAAATCTCCTCCGTTTGACTCACAGCATATCGTTAGAGCAAGTTTGGAGTGCAAATGGCTGTGACAAGATATGAACTTTCACACTAGTCATTTGTACTTTTGATCATAATGCATTCATGAGATACCTCACATGACTGACCTTTTGCATAATGCATGAACGTAATACATTCTCTCTGCTAGTAATGTCAGTTTATTTTAGAAATATGTTGCTTACAATGGACACCATGTTGATCCTCATTAGTATAATAATTATATGCCTCACAAAGCAGGTTTTACTGTATAGCTGTATTCTATTCTTAATACTTCAATTAAGTATTCATAGGGCTACATAACATTTCCTGCCAAAATTAAACCCTACAGAAACATATAGGCAGGTTTCCCATTAAGCCATTTTTTCATTTCGATGTCAAGTTGACATAACAACATTAATAAATATAAACAGAGGTCTATCAAAGGATACGCAACACTCGTTGTATACATTTGTGTAATACAATTGCTTATATATAGTACAATTATATATATTACAATAGCTTATATATATTCCTCGGTAGACCTACATGCAAATGTAAATTTGACATTGAAATTGTAAACAAGGCTATAAACGTTTATTCAGGGTTAGGTCAGTTGTCATGAACAGCTTATATAAGGCTTAAGTAGATCTATAACCCATGCTCAAGAGCAATAAAATGACATGCTTAAAGCATTGTCACATGCTATATTAAAATTAGAAGTATTTTTACTAGGTCTGCATTTGCAATTCCACCTGTTGTCTGGCAGCCTTATAGTTTTATTACTTTAAAAGTCAACGTGATCAAAGGTCAAAGGTTAAATTGTTTTGTTTCTTTCTTTCCAGCTGATTATGTCCCTTTAAAATGTTGTGAATCTTCAAGTTGTCTGAATCATAATGCCTCACCAGCTTAAAATTGTAGCTTGACAGAACATTTTCTGAATGTAAATCTAATTAGGTGTTCAATTAAAGATAATATACAATATATTGTAAGAAAATATATAGTTTTATAAATTTTTTGTATACAATGACTTCATTTTTAGGTTTAAACTTATTTCTCTGGGCAGAATGAAGAGATGTCAACGCTTCTTTTTCCTATTCATAGTTTCCTTCATCACATGTAAATGTGTGGACAGTCACAGCTGAAGTGAGAAAATATTCATTTATGAGCTGATTCGCTGCCTGCCTGATATCCTCCATGCCCCGAAAACACTCGTGTACCATGTGCGAATTGGGAAATTGAGTTAACACCTACTGGTAACGATGAATTCCAGCCACTATAAATGCTCTCTGTGGAAAGGTCTCGATGGAGTCACATTCTAGCATAAATGAAAGCATCTAGCTTGTACCTTTCCACTGCTTGTTCATTACATAACATGCAGCATCTAAAGGGAATGCTCGGGATCTGGCACCAGTTCAGGGTGGAAAACTATACTCTCGATGGGGAAAGATTTATAAATAAAGCCCACTTGCTTACATCTGACACATGAGTGTGTACAAACGCTTATTAACTCCCTGCACTGTTGTATGTATGCTATGCTTTAAATACCATGGTTGTGACAGTTTGATGATTCCATACAGTCTGGAAGCAGGTCCTTAACTATTGCTGTTATTTATGTACTTTCCATGTTGTGAAATCCATGTGGAGGTTTCACAATTATATCTTAATTACTTTGGATATAAATTAAATGAAATGATTTTTTTGATTACTATATCTAAAATCTGATTTTTTTTTAAGAATCAGACTATTTTGTACATTCTGTACACAGATTGAATTGGATATTGACACAATTCACAACAGCACTATTCACAAAAATAGCCTGGTGGTGTTTAGGAGCAACCTGAGATCTAAAATTGTCTTATAATCTATTGTGAAGGTCACAGTTGAGGATAATTAAGGTTTTCTTTTTATAGTTATAGCTATAATGCACATCAATGTAATCAAATAATATTCAGTTACAAAGTGTTTGCATTGAAATGGCTTTAATCATTCAATCATTTAATTAATGGTCAAATCATTTAAATATAATAATTATTAATTTAATTAAAATAATTAAATTGAGGGAAAAAATCCTAAACAACACAACATTTTACTCGATCCTCTGCTTCTTATGCAGACTTTTGCACTTCCTGTTTCAAATGACTTTAGCTTCGTCTTTAGAAAATGATACTCAGCTCAGCGTGGGTTGGGTCAGCTGTTACTACATCTATGACTACATATGTTCAAATAACTTTTTCTTATTCCTGGAAAAACTCTTGACTTGCATGGCCCATCAGCTTGTGTGATACTAAGAAAAGCAAATGTTGTCCATGTTCATTTAGTAAATTAATTTAATTTAATTAATCCTGGGATGCCATGTCCTTATGGAATATGGCTATTTTGAGGTAGCTGCAATAGCATAATAATATCAATGTAATCCAGGGTTTATATGAATGCAAGTGATAAATTCTTATTTTTTTACACAGGGTATATCTACTGTATAGTGTACAGCATGTAGGCAGCGTTTGTAAAATAACTGTAGTGAACTATACATAAATTGGTTCATTGGTAAAAAATAAAGCAGTGTAACAATGTAAAATGCTTATAGAATAAAAACAACAGGTATTCTTTACTGTACTGATTTTTTGTTCTCTATTTGTTATTAAGTGCAGTGTAATGTTTTAGTGACAGCACATGCATGTTATCATATTACATACATGGTTTATATATGTTGTGGAATATTTGTCATTGAGTAATTTTTGAGTCATGATTTTGGACTCTTAAGGACCAGTTTCTGAAGTTTGGTACTGGCCTTTTTTTCCAGAGATCTGAATACAAGATCAGCAGATGAATCACAAAACAGCAGATGGTAAAAGTAAAATATGTACTTCAAGACACAAAAAGGCATTGAAAATTTTAAACTGTTGCTCTACTGGCCTATTATGTATACATGAACTGACAGCATTGTGATTGTCAAGACGTCTTGTCCTTTTCATCTAGACAGAATGAATATTCTCTCTATTTTTTTGGTACCATTTTGTGGCATCTCCACGATTCAAACTTCAATCTAATGATTAATGACTAGAGACATGAAACCTAAAACTGCTTTGCCTCTCAGGAACATTCTGCACTATTTCATTTCACAAAATGTGTTCTGTATTGTGCAAACAAAATGAGAAGAATCCATGCTTCTGTCCAAATATTTTCTGCCTCTATTTTAGTGAAAATAAAAGAAAGCCCCTGCATCAGGTATCAGTTGTTTTTTTTCTTTCTCAAACAATGTTTTCCTGGCAGGAGGCAGCATGATTAAATTCTTTGATTGAAGAGAGAACACATTTGACATTCCAGTTTGCGAATAATCTTCATACCCATGTCCAGAGGGATTTATTTTTACAGTAAGAGTCAACCCAAAGTCATAGCAAATTATAAGACAGATTTGTCAAGGGAAAACCACTAACCCGATTTAGACAGACCTGCATAATATTCCAAATGATTCTGTTCTACTTTACATTTTATAATTTTAATGCCCATTCCTAAAATACCATTCTTTGTCAACAGCATCTGTCATGTTAAATTTAAATGTTTTAGTGACGTCAAGGGACTGCTGGAACTTTGGCAGCTCTGGGCCCTATATAAAAGCGCTTGAACAGAGCGAGCTCAATAGAGTGGAACAGAAAAGGGGGCGGAAAAATAGAAGTGTGGCGATAAGATACCAGAGTGGAGGTGTTTATTTAAGTGGTGTCATGTCTCTGGTGCATACTGACACCATTCTGGACGAGCTGCTTGTTTCAGTGGGAGGCACAACAGCACCAAAGAGAAGCCTTATGAGGAGTAAGATAGGAGGGACTGAAATAGCATTTCTGATAACTTTTGGTCTCTGTGCCCCATGGATTAGTGGCACTTCCTTCTCCTGCATTTTTGTCTTGCCCCTGAGCTGTTATTCTAACTGTGTTTTACTCCAATCATGAGTAAACCGGTGACTCTGGCCACCTGCATTGCCAAGATGTATGAAGGTGCCAAGCTGGACAACTCTGGAGCAGTATCTGGGACACCAAAGAAGGCCAGTTCAACTCTTATGGGAAGTCTTGGTCACATTGAAAAGAAAATAATCCTCCTGGAAGGAAGAGTTGAACAGATCACAAATACACAGAGTTTAATGCTCCAGAAATTAGAATCAGTATGCCAAGGAATGGGTGCGTTGGAGAAAAACTTTGAACAACTCAGACAAGAAAAAACTCTGGGACAATCTTTCATGAAACCTCTTGATAGAGATCAAGACATGAGCGACTCAGCTGTGATTTCAGAGGTCAGATCCCTTTGTGAAGAAACGGTGGCCCTTCTGATGAGCTTGAAACAAGAAGGCCAGCGGCAGAGAAAAAAAATTGAGGGAATAGAAAGTTCAGTGTCCACCCTGGATAAAGTTTTCGGGTACATTGGCGAAGTTTTTCGCAGCTCAAAGATAGTAGAGTTCATTCTCAGTGGTGTCGTGCCTTGGAGGAAGCAAGGTCTTCTAAACACATCAGAGGATGAGGTTAGTGAGCTTCTGGGCATAAAGAGGGATTTTGTCTGGGTTGTTTGTATTTGTTATCTGAGTAGCTGTCTAAATGGTAATACATTTTATAAAAAAATTATTCCTGAGACAAAATCTGTGTTGTTTATAATATCTTATGTTAGTATATTGAACTTACAGCCTTGTTGCTCTATTCTTGACATTTGGTAAACAAAGTCCACGTTCCATTGTAACATGTTTCCTGGGTCACCAGTATGAGCACAGAGAAGTTTCATGTTTCATATGCCATTACAAGGACACTTGACCTGGATTACTGAGTTCAGCTGGTACCAAAGTCTCTAAAGATAAACCATGAAACCATTGTTGTACTTTTCTTTTCCTTTCTAGCTTTTTTTTTTCTGAACTGAAAGGTATGGAAATTGTCTAGTAATTGCAAAACAACAACAAAACTTGAACCCTAGTAACATGTATGTTATGACAAGATACTACCAGACCCAGCAGTGTTTGGTCTTCAATTCTATATGGTTCTTCAAAATATGGTATTGTGTCATTATTTAATAAATAAAAAAACAATGTTGGCAATTACTGTGAAAACATAAAGAGAAATAGAACACTTGCGATATGCTGTTATATTCTGTAAACAGAAACCAGCTTCCCCATTGAATATTTTCCTATAACAGCATCGCTCTGGGTGTTTAATTTGGTACAAAATTTAGTATCTGATGTAACATACTTGTTTTGTTGCTTAAAATGTTCCCCACAGATTCTGAGATTCTAATTTCCAAAACAAAACAAGAAAGTTTCTTGAAGTTGTGTTTTTAAATGTACATCAGTTTAAAAAAAATCCCTCTCTACATGCTCCACTTTCTCTTTCTTTAATCTTGGCAATAGAAAGGCAAAATACTTTGGTTTAATTGCCTGATCTGTGGTCAGACAGCGTAACCACATCGTTAAGTGGAGTGTGTGACAAGGCAGGCCTGGAGAATGCTATAAACACTCAGGGAAAAATTATGTAGGAATGTGACTGGGAACTGTGACAGCACATAATTTGCAGTTCTCCTAGTCCATTCTATGCTTTTAAAAGAAAAAAAAAAAGATTTGAAAAAGTACCTTTTTGTTGTTTTTAAGGCTCAACTTCTGAAAGAAGGAACACTCTACATATAACCAATAACCGAGAGGCCTGCAGTACCAAACATAACATTACAACCAACTGCCTTATACTGTGTAGGTCCCTATTGCCATGCAATGACTCCACAAGACCTCTGAAGGTGTCCTGCCAGGCACCAATACATTGGCAGATCCTTTAAGTCCTCAACATAATTTGTAGTTTGGAGCCTCAATGGATCAAACTTGTTTGTCCAACACATTTCACAGATGCTTGATCAATATGCTTTGTGGCAGGACAAATTATCCTGCTGAAAGAGGCCACCAGTAAGGAATATGTTTGCAACAAAGGGGTGTGCTTGCTCAGTCTTTTGGTAGGTGGTATGTGTAACATCCACATAAATGTAATGGCCCCACAATTTCATAGCAGAAAATTGCCCAGAGCATCACACTGCATCCTCTAGACCAACAATTTCCCTATAAATCCCATGGTTTGAATCATTGGACCATGCCACCTTATTTCATTGCTCCATGGTCTAATTCTGATGCTCACATGCCCAATTTGGAGTGCTTTTAGTGGTAGACAGAGGTCAGCATGGGCACTCTGACCTCTCTGCATCTACTCAGGCCCACATGCACTATGTGTTCTGACATCTGTCTATCAGAGCCAGCATGAACATTTTCAGAATTTTTTGTACAGTAGCTGTTGTGTGGGATCACGTTTGGTAATACTAACAACCGCAAAAAAGGACATTCCACAACACCTGCCACTTTGGAGATACTCTGTCTTATCCATCTGAATTAAATCTTTGTCAACATCACTGAAGTCCTTATTATTTTTTTCTATTTCCAACACACAACTTTGAGAACTGACTGTTTACACATACCCAAACATATGGCACTATAATGAGATAATTCATGTTATTCACTTTCACAATTTTTACAATTTTTAAGTGGTCGCATTTTGAGTCACAATGTTATAGAATACATTATTTTCTGACTTACATTGGTACAAACACTGCAGACCAATCAAAATAGCTGAATTTGTTGATTTTCCTCTTGCTGTGTATTTATTGTTTGATTAGTTGGAACCATTTATGACATCTTTCATACAGATAATAATAAACAAATGCCGCCAGGGTCATTTTTATTTTGAATGATGACAGACACACAATAGGTGAAGATCCATATAATGTATGTTTTTCTTTTACCTAAGGGAAAAAGAAATCACAGTGCCACTATGGCTTTAAACCAGAAATGCGGCAGCCGGTTCTTCATTTCATCCAAAAGCAATCTGTCACACCTTTACCGTTTCTTTCTCTCCCCCAGAAAAATACATCAGATGATGCCACAAAAGCCAAAGGCTCTTTTTGTCACACAGAAACTCAGGCTCCAGAGGAAATTAATGAGCAACCTGCAGGTAAGAGATCGAGTCTCTCACCAAAGTCTGTTGCGTTATCAGAGTTCTCAAAGGCAGAGCTTCATCATCAATTTGGATGGCTTCCTTATAAATATTTTTCATTTGTGAGACATACATTTCAACCAAGCTTTCACATCATACATATATATATATATATATATATATGTGTGTGTGTGTGTGTGTGTGTATGTGTGTGTGTGTGTGTGTGTGTGTGTGTGTGTATGCAGAACTAATTTGACAGAAAAATGTAATTTTTATGATAAACAGATTTTTCCTGGGTTTAAAGATGAGTGCTTGTGTTTAAAATAATCCTAATTTTGGATGCCCTAAAACATATTAAAGTCATGAACTACACAGAGGTTATATGCCAAACTCATGATATAATAAACATATCCAGCCTTAATAATATTAAATTTTTTAAGCAAATTTACATATGGCCCTTAATTGCTATTTAATTAATCTTTTTAAAGCCTTTCGGTTCTGAATCACAAAGTTAAGGACTGTTACTGACAAATTAACCTTGATATAAAGTTTATCACCTTAATACTTTTTTGTATTTGATAATAAGAATTCAGTACCATGGTTTCTCCAAAGCAGTGTTCTACATTATCAGTCAGGTCCTGTACAGAACACTTTCAATACTTCTCTCCATGTGCACCGAGTTGCCAAGTGATAATGCGTGAAAAGAAATGCAGTGGGAATCTTTGCATGCAATGCTGGTCCGCTAAAAGGTTAGAATTTGTCATGTGACACGTGACACCTTGAAAACTGGGAGAGTGGATAGCACTGACACCGGGAGAAAAAACATAACATAAACATCTAAAATTCAATTGCGTTATAAGATCTGACAGATACTGAAGGTTATTAAAGTCAGATTTATTTCTACTCATATGATGATCACAGTCTTATCATTTTATAATAATAATAATTTAATGTTTAATGATAATTAATGCAATCAGCAGCACATTCATATAACAACAAAGCTAATAATTGTAACAGCTTCACATTTTTTATTAATCAATTGATTAAAATATTGAAATTTAAATATTCTATTATATTCAATAATGATCGTCATGAATAAACTCGTGATTAATCGCAACTTTTAAATTGCACATTTTTATCTGTACTAAATGTACCTTGAATTAATACTTTTCAAGTTTTTAATACTTTAATCAACATGGGCATGGACAAATATGGATGCTTTATGAAAATGTATGTTTATTATTAGTGAAGCATAGAGCATGAAGACAAAATTTTATAGAAAATGTTTGAAAGTAATTATGGTGTTTAAAATTATGTAAATCCTCGGGACACCAAACTGAACTTTTGCTATGTTTCCACACGGACAGATTTAATTGCCAGATGTGTGCATCATGGTGTATTTTAATGCTTGATTTAAGACTTGGTGCATTAGTAAAACGTGTTTAGTGATAAAAAAAAATTTCATTGGAGTTTTTTTTATATTTCAGTAAACAAAGGACATCATGAATAAATGTGTGTTGCATTGTAGGTTTTAATTTCAGGTCTTTGCTATTTGTATATATATTTTTAATAAAAATGATCAAACAAAAATGGTGCTGTATTAATCATGGGTTAATAACATTAGTGTCGTTGAAATTAATTTGTGTTAACAGCCCTAATATATAATTATATTAATTATATACATACATACACACCATATATCATATATATAATATTTTATTATAATTATATTATGTATTATTTGTTTATTTAAAATTAACTCACTGATGGCACTTTTTCTTCTTTAGTCACATACAAGCACCAAGAGCATAAAATTAAGTCTCCAGCCCTCATTTCCTTTCCCGCTGTGACAACAAAAGTTCCAGTTTCTAAATCCCAGCGGAGGCCAAAAGAGGTGACGCTGAAGAGCAGAGAGCCAGGCCGAGTCCAGGCCTTTTCTCCTGAGAGCCCGTGTGAGTCTGAAGCTCCTGAAGTTAGTAAAGATCATAAGTCTGCAGAAACATTGACTGTGACTGCAGCTCCTCTGCTTGAGAGGTGAGCCTGTAACATCTAAACAATTCAGTCTTGTGGAACTTATTCTACTAAACACCAGTGATGCAGGGATTTGAGTTTTACCTCACTGAATGATCTGACACACTCAGTTTAACTAATCGATTCCTTCATGTGTTCAGTCAGGAACGAAAGAACAGAGTTAATGACATTTTCTCCCAGATGGGATTTAGGAATGTGTAAAATAGTGCTTTAACTTAAACACTTACTAACAGGACTTTTTGCTGTGTGCCATAACCACATACATAGTTTTTCCTTTTAGCATTAACTACATCATTAAATGTAAGAGTAGCATCCTACTCACTACAAACGGTTAACATGTTTTTATCATTAGATTTGGTCATTGTTGAAATGAGAATGAATTTTGGAAATATATCACTTAGCATTTGAGCCTGATGTATTCTTTTTCTGCAATGCTTTTCTGCTCAGCATGGTTGTAGAGAGAAGAGTGGTCTGTACTACTAGTCACTGATCCAGTCTAAATCTCATCAACCATGTGTTTTCACCTGCTAAACTGCCAGATGTTTGGAAGTGAAATTCCAGAGACAATTGTGTTTGTAAAAATCTCAGGAGACAAGCAGCTATTGAAATCTAAAAACTGAGAAACTCTGCCACAGACAAGGTCTCTGAGATTACTAAGATACATTTTCCCACATGCATAATGTGTGTTGTGAACATTGGTTGAAACTCAAGACCTGTATCTATATGATTCTGACTGATCTCTCATTCCACTGTCTCTCATGCTGGTGCCAAAGACACACTAATGAAAGATTCAGCATTGTGCTGCTGTCATTTGAAATAGCTGTTTCTTTTTACCCCATGGTTTGTGCCCTAGTCATTAGAGGATGAAGGTTAAAGCGGTTGCTACTAAATGGGAAAAAAAAGCCACAGTTTGCCATGAGTTTGACAGAGTAAATGATTTTAAAAGCGAGACAACTCTTAGATGGTAGCTCTTTCTCTCTCTCTCTCCCTCTCTCTCTCTCTCTCTCTCTCTCTCTGTCTCTCTCTCTCTCCCTCTCTCTCTCCTTCTCTCTCTGTCTCTCTATCGCTCTCTATGTGTTTCCCTTTTGTATTTCTCTCTAAAATACATCCCGTTCATAATAAAAGTAATATCATACAACATCACCTCAGAGGACAGAACACACATCTGTACAAGTATACACATAGATCCTCACACACGTACACGAATGTACTCACACACGTACACACACTTCCACAGTGATGTGCGGTTGCATTGTTTGGAGAGGCACAGCTCAGTGACAGCATGTCTTTATTTGATGAATGCAGATCATATGTGAACAACAAAAGGCTTCTGCCACTCACAATCAAGGATGAAGGTGTTTTATTGCAAAGAGTCAGGAGACCTTTACAGGTTCCTGTGCACTGTCTGTGTGCTTTCTGATGACTGGAGATATTTCATGAGATCTTCTGTTAAATTGTAGTAATGGAATTCTTCATGCCCCTTTGTGTCCTTTGTAAAGGTGCCTCATTCTTTTGATGTATGAGATTTAAAGACACCCAGGCAAACATCGCCTGGGGCAGATTAATTTGAAGTTTTTCAATGAGAGGTTTAAAGCCATGATTTAATTTTAAGAAACTAAAGAGTTTCTTTAAACGCTCCTGAAAAAGAACTCTTTGGCAGAGTTCCTGTTCCTTGCTTTTTCATTTTGCTTTAAGAATTGTGTAAAGCAAAAGTTGTAGAAAAATACTTAACCTTTCTTGTTATGTCACACTGCTTCTATGCATGTTTCATTTTTAGTTTCAGTAGCTTGCTAACCCTTGCTCCTTTTACACCACAGGAACCTTTCCAAAACCCAGGAAGGTTTTTCTCAAAACATCAGGTTCTCCAACACAGAACTATAGGAATGAATCATCAAGAAGAACTTCAAATGAAAATGCATTTAAAATTGCATCCTGAAACCAAGCATTGGCATATAAAAAGGGCTGGGTTTCCTGAAAAGGATTCCAAAACCAAAAAAAACATTAAAGTACTAAAATTAGTGATAAACCAATTCTCATGGATTGTTAATAAAGTTATATAGAAGCTTTAAAAAATATATTTTATTGTTTTGGTAAAATTGTGCCTGATTTCCTGAAAAGGTTCCTTAGTTCTTGAAAAGGTGTTTTTCATAATAATTGGTTGCATCCAGAATATGATTATTATCTGTTTCCTGACTCCTACCTTTGTAAAAGTGTTCTTAAAAGAGTCTTTGAATATTTCAAAATGATAAAGAAAAAAAACCCAGAAATTCCTGAAAATATTTATAAAAAGAAAATAAGTTCCTGCAGTTCTGAAATAAAGTTTTCTTTTAATTTGGGGAATTTTAACTGGAAAAAAAAGAAATCCATTAAAAAGTTCATTTGTTCCTGAAAAGGTTCCAGCAGTGTAAATTTGCCTTTAGTTGGAAAATTAACACTAAAAAGGTAACACCTTTAATATCCAACGTACGTGTGTTAACACACCAATTTTTCCTTGATTTGCCCAATGTTTAATGAGATGATAAAGCTGCAGTTCATGAAAAAAGGAGCAGGACTGAGAGCTGCTGCTTGTAGTTATCAGTAATTGCGATAAAATATTCTGTGTGAAGGAGCACCACAGCTCATTTCAGCTGCATTGTAAACACAGAGTTTCTGACAGTTTATTGCTTCCTAATTAGCAGTTCCAATTCACTCCGTTGGTCATGGCCTACTGATTTCTGCCAATTTGCATGGTGTTCTTAAGACCAAGCTTTAATGTGTATGAATGTGATAACATCCATGTTGAAGGATTATTAAACTAATTATCTGGATTATGTATTTCTAGCAAAACCCCAGAAACACACAGTGCTTTACAGCAGACAAATGCTCCTGTAGTTGCTCTCCTGCTGTCTGTGGATTCTTTAATTAAAAAAGAGGAGCCAAATCAGAAGGGGGAATGTGAGCACAAAACAAAAGAAGTCCCTAAAGCCAAGCCATGTCATGCTGCAAAGCCGGACCTGCCAATCACAGCAAACTTGGAACAGAAGGAGACAGCTGCTTTGGAAAGTCCACAGCTGAGAGAAGCTGAATATGAGCCAAGACCCGAACTGGTCACCCAGAAAACCAATACTGAGACTGTACATGTGGTTCTGGAGAACCCCGAAACACCCCAGAGCAAAATCAAACCTTCAATAAATGTTGAAGTGGAGGGGTTTGTACCAGAGAGTGAGGCTGATTCAAAATCAACAAGTCTGGATTTACAGTTTCCTATCATTGGTATGTAAAATAAATGGCATAAAGCATTTGACAAAGTCTTTAGCACTTTAATAGTTGGAGGCTGTAAATTATTTATTTTCAACTTCAAGACCACACACACACACACACACACAC
>MU551534.1:574900-599330 GCA_024362625.1 Silurus asotus
ATATATATATATATATATAATATACAATATATAATAACTATATCATTTATATTTATATATAAAGAAGAACACAATGTTATTTTATTTGAATTTATTTGTGGTTTGTGATTTTCCTGATCAGCGTCGAGGGTGGTGAGCTGTTTGACCGCATTGTGAATGAAGAATATCAACTGACAGAGTTGGACGCCATCGTGTTCTATATATATATAATATACAATATATAATAACTATATCATTTATATTTATATATAAAGAAGAACACAATGTTATTTTATTTGAATTTATTTGTGGTTTGTGATTTTCCTGATCAGCGTCGAGGGTGGTGAGCTGTTTGACCGCATTGTGAATGAAGAATATCAACTGACAGAGTTGGACGCCATCGTGTTCGTGCGTCAGATCTGTGAGGGAGTGCAGTACCTCCATCAGCAGTACATCCTGCATCTGGACCTGAAGGTGAAACGATCTGCACTCCATCTCATACACACCCATTAGTCTCACTTATACAGAAACCATTAATAATCATACACATAACAAACAGCACAAATCATTGATTCAATCAATTCAATTTCTCTAATAATTTAAAATATAGTATATCAGATAATGCTACAAGCAGCTGTATCTGTACTACTGTGTGTTATGTTCAGATGAAATCTTTTTATTATCCAAAAATAGGCACTGTGTTTATTGTAAAAATCCCAAATCCATATCCACTACAGACTCTAGTAGTAAACTATTGATCATTATGGCTGGTGACTTGGCATCTTAAGTAAATTGTTTTGATTAATAGGAGTATATTTGAACTTGGTTGCCTATGTCCAAAGGTTAGGCTGTATGAAAGCAATTAAAAAGCCCCAGATCCTCTACATTGTCTCCAACTTTAGCAATTGCACAAAGGCTAAAAAGATTATTTATTATAAAAAAGAAAAAAGAAACCCATACACTGACTCTCTTATAATTTCATTTTGTTCATTGTTATTAAGGGTGTCAATAATTCTGATTCTGGTGATTTGATTTAAAATGCACTGAAACATTAAAAGATGCTTTAATTAATAGTTGTGCATACCACATGGACAAAATATGCTAAAGAAATATTTGATAATATGTTTATAAGAACATTACAACAGCAAATGACAAAATAATATATAATGTATGAGCATTTAATACAAATGAAACTCTATGACACATTGGATCCTCATAATAAATGGGTTGATTTATTTGTTTATTTATTTACTTTCTATAATTTCTTTCCACGCAGCCTGAAAATATACTGTGTGTCAGCAGCAACAGCAACCAGATCAAGATAATTGATTTTGGACTTGCTAGAAAGTAAGTAAATCATGTGTTTTTTTTTCTATTGGCAGATGTTTCCTGTATCAAACAGTTGCCCTTGATTACATCTAAAAAGTTATTTGTGATGGTCTGAAGAGAAAAAAGATCCCTAGTTGACTGTAATTACACTTCTCAGCAGTTCTCATACACTGTCTCTGATTCACCAGGCTACAGCGCCTTTATCATCCGGCCCCCACGTTTGATTTAGCAAAGCTATTACCGCAATCACGTCTCCACCTACATGCTTATTCAGAACAAAGATTGACATGCCGATATCATATGAAAGATTCACAGGCAACAATTACATTCTGAGATGCATGTTGTATTTGTCTGCAGTTCTGAGTCACTGTGCTGAACTGCTTTGTGTTACATAATTGTTTCTTATACATACCCTGAATGATTTTCTCTTCTTTAAACTTAGAACATCATGTGCGTCATGTATTCAATAATATACTGAATTCCCAGAAGATAAATCAGTATGTCATGTATAAGTCATCTGTGTATTCTCTCCCTAAGAAAAATATTAATACAGTTATAGATAGTCTCATTAATGAAGTAGAGATTTTTTATTTAGAATAGGATCTTTAGGATTATCATGTTCATACACTGTCCTCCACTGATATTGGCACCATTGGTAAATATGAGAAAAGAAAATTGTCTTTGTGTTGAAAATATATTTGTTTAATATAGTTGTGCCACAATTATTGCCACATATATCAATGAATATGAGGTAAAATATATTTAAAGTACATTGATATTGATATTTTACATTTTAGTTCACCTAGGTGACTAGTAGTAGGATATTGTTGAAGCTATTATTGTATTATGTTATTTTTGCCAGAGGACCTGGACATTTTGTAAGAATACGTCAACATAGAGCCTATCAAATAACAAATATTAAACACCTAACTGCTGCTGCCAAAAATGTTGGTTAAAATTGGGCCATGATTGGACGTTCCAGCAGAACAATGATCCAAAATATGCATCAAAATCAACACAAAATTAGTTTACTAATCATTACTGATCATCTGCAATCGCCATTTTATTCTCCTTAATTAAACCCCATAGAAAACCTATGAGTATTTTTAAAGGAAGTTTTAAGGAACTGTAAAGATTTTGTTATTGGGGCAATCATTTCAGATCAACTCTCTAGGCATTATAAGAGAAGATTCAAATCTGTTATCCTGCCGAATAGGGGTAGCACAAGGTATTGATTAATAGTTTGCTTATAATTGTAGCACACATCTACTTAACAAAAATGTTTTCTTTTCTTTTTATAAAACTGTGTTGTGTTTGCAGTTGTTTGATATCCATGAGAGCAAAATATTTTTTGTGATTCTTTAAACGAAATATAAAAAGAATTAAACAACACAGCTGTCTTTGCACATATTGTACTTGCCAATAATCTTGTCAGGTCACTACCAGACTCAAACTCAATTCCCCATTTGACATCACAGCTTTTAAACATGGCCGCCCTGGTCTTTAACTCCCAATACACACTTGCAGGTTTATGTTCAAGTCAAGAGTTGAGTCAAGAAGCTTTTATTGTCATTTTAACCATATATAGCTGATGTAGAGCTAAGGACTAGTAAGTGTCCTCGTCACATAAAGTGCATCTTGTGCAACATGGTGCAAACAGTGCAAGACAGACAGTACAATACAACACGAGACAGTGCAAGACAAAATAAGACAGTGAAAGACAATACAAGTGTAGGACAAATACACAAAACACAAAATAGCACCACCAGTAAACCTACTGTATATTGCACAGTGCAGTGTGTAAAAGAGAACTGAGTACAGGAGTGTACATGTAATTAAACAGAATTTAAACAAAATGGTTTGTGCAAAAAAACAATAACAACAGATGTGCAAAAATGACATGTAAACAGTTTATAGTAATGAAGTGATGTAATATGAGTGGTACTGAAGACATGGATGTGTGTAGTGAGTATGATTGTATGTTGAGTCTGGGTTGTACAGATCAGTCACACAGTTGACAATTCAGCGCACCCAAATATAAGCCACACCCACTGAATTTGACAAAGATTTTTATTTTAAACATAAATACGCCGCAACTGTCTATAAGCCACAGGTGTCTACACTGAAACTAATGAACTTTACACAGGCTTTAATAAAAGACAGTGTTTGTTACATGGCTTGTATCTAAACAGTAGCTTACCAAGAAAGTCACTGTTCACTGTCTTCCTCCTTCCTTTCACAACAATTTCTCTCTGGTGTTTTCCTTTTGGCATCGTCGTGCGTTTAAAAATCACCATCGGTAAAGCTTTTCTCCCGATGCCGTGCAGCACAGAAAACAGGTGAAGTGCGTTTTTTCATGCCCGGTTGTTTTCAGCTTGACCAATGATTCGCATTGCATTTGACTTTGGATCAGAAGGTCACAGGTTCAAATCCCACCGCTGCCTCTGCTGGGCCCTTGAGCAAAAGCCCCCAAAAAAACAGAAAAACATCCCTTGCTCAGTTGTAAGTTGCTCTGGATAAGGGCGTCTGCCATGGCTTGTTTAAGCCGTGTGGTTCAAAGCGTGGGAAAAAAGTAGCGGCTTATAGTCCGGAAAATTCAGTAGTTCATTTTTGTGTTAAAAAGCCTGATGGCTTGAGGGAAGAAACTGTTGCACAGTCTGGATGTGATGGCCCGAATGCTCGTAATCACTTTCCTAATGGCAGGAAGGTGAAGAGTGTGTGTGACGGGTGTGTGGGGTCGTCCACAATGCTGTTGGCTTTGCAGATGCAGTGTGTGGTGTAAATGTCTGTGATAGAGGGGAGAGAGACTCCAATGATCTTCTCAGCTGTCCTCACTATGCGCTATAGGGTCCTGCGATCCAAGATGGTGCAGTTCCCAAACCAGGCAGTGATGCAGTTGCTCAAGATGCTCTAAATGGTCCCACTGTAGAACGTGGTCAGGATGGGTGGTGGGAGATACGTTTTTCTCAGCCTTCTCAGGAAGTAGAGACGCTGCTGGGCTTTCTTGGTAATGGAGCTGGTGTTGAGTGACCAAGTGAAGTTCTCTGCCAGATGAACACCAAGGAATTCCATGGAGGATCTATCGATGATCAGTGGAGAATGGTCACTCTGTGCTTTCCTGAAGTCAACAACCATGTCTTTCGTTTTAGCAATGTTAAGAGACAGGTTGTTCGCTCCACACCAGGCTGTCAACCATTGCACCTCCTCTCTGTATGCTGACTCATCGTTCTTGCTGATGAGACCCATCACGGTTATGTCATCAGTTAACTTAATGATGTGATTCGAGCTGTGCATTGCTACACAGTCGTAAGTCAGAGGGCTGAACAGTGATGGGCTGAACACACAGCCCTGAGGTGCTCCAGTGCTCAGTGTGGTGGTGCTGGATATGCTGTTCCCAGTTAGGAAGTCCAGAATCCAGTTACAGAGGCTCAGCTTCTCAATCAGGTGCTGATAAATGATAAACGCTGAGCTGAAATCTATGAACAGCATTCATACATATGAGTCCTTGTTGTCCAGGTGGGTGAGGGCCACATGAAGGGTTGTGGAGATGGCATTATCTGTGGATCAGTTTGGAAGATACACGAACTGCATGGGGTCCAGTAAGGAAGCACTTCATCACGATGGGTGTGAGAGCGACGGTATGATAGTCATTGAGGCAGAAGACTGTAGAATTCTTCGGCACAGGAACGATGGTTGTTGTCTTGAGGCATGTAGGAGCAACGGCGCTGCTTAGGGAGATGTTGGAGATGTCGGTGAAGACATCCACTATCTGTTCTGTACATTCCCCGAGCACTCTGCCAGGAATGTTGTCTGGTCCAGCAGACTTCGGTGTGTTAACACTGCGTGTGTTAACGGCGCCATGTTGTTCTGCACCTCAAACCTGCCACATGCACCAGGTGTCTCATCTGTCCTGGAAGTGGTCGTGGATTCTCTTCGCGTGTGCGCGCTTTGCTCTCTGATGGCATGGGACAGTTTAGCCCTTGCTGTCTTTAAGGCCATCTTGTCCCCTGCTCTAAAGGCGGAGTCTCTGGATTTTAGCAGCGCACGCACCTTAGCGGTCACGTCATCATTGCACTTGCCGTTGTAGCTGGTCACTGTTGACGTGTCCTTCTCCAAGTTAATGAATGTGAGGATCATGTTCACCCTCATGCTAATTAGTCACACCTGTTTTTATTTATATACTCACCACAGACACAATTTACAAGATATTTTCTTCATTCAGCTCATTTTGGAGTAATGACCTTTACTGTTTACAAAGCTGTTGTTTGTGTTTTGGTTTGTGTTTTAATATACAATCCAGTAAGAAGGCATATCATGTAATCATAAATTGAACCTGATATGTAGGTGTGTCATGTCCCTAGAAACTTAGAAACCAATATGCAGACGTTACATACATACTTTAACTTTTCACTTTTCAGAACCCAATAAATAATTGTCCTTCCATATGTGCAACTTAATATATAAATAAAAATTATGAAAAAAATTGTATACTATAATTGTAAGGAGTCCATTAAATAGATAACCCAGAACTATGCATATAATCCAGATATGATACTCAATAAGATGTGTATCATGTCCATAAATGGGTTTATGGATGTGGAGAGGGAAGACGTTCAGGTAGCTGATTTGAAAGAAGCAGATGTAGAAGACACGGTGGAATGGAGACGGATGATCCGTTGTGGCAACCCTGATGGGAGCAGCCAAAAAAGGAGGACCATGTCCATATATGGATGTCATTAACTGTACATGTAATTTCCGTACATAGAGCCCTATAAGTAAGCATGTCATATCCATGTACAAAACCTAATAAGAAGATTGCATTATCCTTATGAGGTTATTTCAGCAAGTCTCTGTTGGTTCATATATGAAAATGACAGTAGCTCTGAATGTTGTTAATATCTATTCTGTTTTGTCCAAAGCTATTTTACCTCAGTTCAATTAGACACACTGTGGGAAATTTTGAATGTATAGAATTTATGATGGTTTGAATACTAATAAATGATGTTTATTGTTATTTGTGTTTTGCAGATATCGACCCAGGGAGAAGCTGAAGGTCAACTTTGGGACGCCTGAGTTTTTGGCACCTGAAGTGGTGAATTACGATTTTGTGTCATTCCCTACAGACATGTGGAGTGTTGGCGTCATCACTTATATGCTGTACGTTCGAAACCACAGACAAATATCAAATCTACACTAGTGCATGTTATGCCATAAAGTTAAAACCGTAACCTTTACAAAATATAAAAGAGATATCCAACAGGCATTTTTCACCATGATTTTTTTCTTTCGTGCCCACTGGAAAAAAAAAAAATACATTAAAACCTATTTGAGAATAGCATTGAATCTGGGAAAGGGCATTTTAAAATGCCAGAAAAAGCCTATTTGGTACTGAGTAACTGAGTGAACTGAATTTTATATTTCTGGTGCTCTTTCTGACTTTTAATGTCAGGAAGATCAAAAAGGAAATGCAAATGCCAGAGGAATGAAAGCCTGACATCTGAGCCTGAGGACTGAGTGCTTCCACTAATCCTCTAATGAAAGGCTCTGGGCTTTGAGAGATGACTAAGAGGTCCTGAAAGCACAATATCTACTCAACCCCAATCACAATTCAACAACAAAGTGCTTCTGAGATGGGTCATGGCCTGAGTAGTCACATGAACACATAAAAACAGTGTTTTCTTGGTCCTGGATTATCAAGGTTAAAAATGATGGACTAAAGAAGGAAAATATTATATAACGAGGAACAAACCTTTTTTATTATTGAACGCATGATGCAAAAGCTGCCATAAAACTGCCATGTCTCAGAGATTCTGACCTTAAGATCATTTTCTTACATGATAATTAATGCTTTCTTAAAGTGGGCTATAGGTTTCATAGATGAATGTTGGTTCAGCTGATTATTTGCAACAAATAAACTAAAACGTTGCTACTATTTTATTAATCTACAGCTGAAAAATCGTGAATCAGAGTATGCTAAAATCATTGCATGTGAATATAACAATTTCATGACTGATTTTGTATCTATGCCTAAGCTGTGTACAGAATTTAGTGTTGGCATACTTTTTTTTTTAAATATATCCTGATATGTCACGAATGACGTGCTGGTTTATAGGGATTTAAGCTATTTATATAAATTGACTGTGAACTCCAGATAACTGATAATCTGATTATGCATAACTTTCACAAGGTAAAGTTGCCCACTCTGAATAACCTTAATGTTTTGAATATCTTTCCTAGTAGGTTTGCGCTCTACATAACAATTTCTTTCACTCATTTCACTACATATATAGTGAAATAATTACATAATTAAAACAAATGTGAATCTCAACATGCTCTAACATAAGCCAAACATCGAAGCTCCATTATAAGATACACTGTAACATGGAAATCATTGCAAACACCACTACAGGTGTTTAAGAAGTTTTAGTACAATGTATGTTTTGACCTACTTTCATGTCCTTCATTTAAATGAGCAGTGCAGTCATTTGTTGGTTGTGTGTGTGTTTATTTATTTTTTTTTATGTGGGAATTTTATGCAGTACATACATACTAGTAATAATGGATGGCCTCATTCTGAAGTGTTATGTAAGTCTACATGTGCCCACAGTTGCACATGTGAAAAGGATGACTGCTACCGAGGATGACGCACCATTAGCAAACACTTAGAGTACAAAATGATCCTCCAACGTGCCAAGCGATGATCCTAACTTTATTTCTTTATCAACAAAAGTGTGGAGGATCATTTTTTATATTTCTTGCTCTTTCTCATTTATTTACTTCTGCTCTACTTATTTCTATGACATTTCAACCACACTTATTAGATGAATTTAAAAAAGTCTACAGCATAGAGTGCATAATTTTGAAAACACGTAAGCATTAATTTAGTCTTCTTTTTTTTGCTGATAACAGCTGAAACAGTTTGCCAGCCCGTTAGCAACACATTTATCATAAGGTTGGATGATGGGGTATGTTTAATTTTGCCAAATGGTTGTACAAGAGGCTTTTCATTAATAATAAGTAAATAAGTAATCAGACAGCGTATTAAATAACAGTCTTCCTTATAATAATGTCTTCCTGTGTTTCTGTGTGTATGTGTATTTCAGTTTAAGTGGCTTATCACCTTTCCTGGGTGAAAACGACGCCGAGACTATGAACAACATCCTTCACGCCAACTGGGACTTTGACGCTGAGGCATTTGAGAACGTGTCAGAAGAAGCGAAAGACTTCATCGCCAAATTACTCATCCCTGCAAAATGGTATTTATCTGCCCATCTTTTAAACAGCTATCAATTTATTTACACATGCACCCATTCGATATTCAATTTAACCATCTATTTGTTCATCCTTTCACTAACATTAAACGTCTATATACCCATCAATTTAACATTTTATCTCTTTGTCAGTCTTTTCATACATATATTAATTAATCAATCCATTTAAAAATCTTTTATTGTTTTTTATTTCAATCTTTTCCACCCACCCAACCACCAATTCATTTAACCATACATACATTGTTGCATCAATCAATTTGATTCTCCTTTTACCAATTCACAACATCTATGCATTCAGCCAACTGCTCATCAACCAATTCATCCATCTATCCAGTAATCTTCCACCTTCAATCATAAATACATCCATCCAACCTTTAAACTTCATTCATATTCATGAGCCTGACAGTTCATTCTTTCATTCCCACATTTCCTCTTCTCGGAGCTGAACATTTAACACAGCAAACATCCGGATGCATTCATCAGAAGGCTGAAATTAACAGCATCGATGAGGCCGAGCTTTGAGTCAGGAGCTTTTTTGGTGCCATTCGAGCGTCACTGCTCATCTGGCATGAGACAATAGGCAACTGGCACAGCCGGGGCCAGTGAGGGCCTCCACTGCCTTCTAATGATCCTCCACAGATCTGTGACAGGGTGCACTTAGTGACGCAACACACACCCACTTTTAACATTGTTCACATTCGCACCCGCTCCCTGGTGACTAAAAACATACACGCAGATGGGCGGCCCTTCAATGAGACATGCCTGAGAAAATGTGTTTTTGATTGTGCACAAGCTTTGTGTAATTGCTGTGTTTTGTCCGATGAAAATGGACTTTGTATAGCAGACGTTTCAAAATAATTTCTGCTGGCATGTTGCCTGGCATCGCTATTCAGAGGGGCACATGATTCTCTGTTACTGAAGGGGAGACGAAACACTTCGCTGTCCTGTATGTCAGGTCAAAGGTCTTAAAATAATTAGCTATCCGGATAATTATAGTGTTGTTATTACAGTCGTCATCTGCATTGATGAAAAGGGTATAGAGGGGTTACAAAGTCTAGAATGTGAGTCGTGTAATGCAAAACACTCATACGCACGTGCACGCGCACGCGCACACACACAAACACTTATTCTTAATTCTTCTCAATATCCTTATGAGCACTTTCATGCAACATTAACTTTTATCGAGCTGATTAATGATAATATAATACACCTAAATCTAAACCTCCTCTAACAATTATTAAATAAAAATTGCTTCTTTTTGTTTAAAACAAGCAAAAATGTGTGGGTGGATGGATGGATGAATGAATTGATGACGGATTGGGGATTGGATGGATGGACAGACAATGGATAATTGAAAAGATCAGTGGATGGATTATATAAATATTTGGTCCCCGTAAAGATATGAAAACATGCCTCAACTCATAGTACACTCTGATCTGTTCATTTATGTGTGATTTATAACAGATATATCTTAATGGATTTTGCCATCCCTGAGCACACACGTGCACGTGCACACACACACACACACACACACACACACACACACACACACACACACACACACACACAAGTTCTTCTTTTGACCCATTTTGCCAAAGGAAAGGAAGTTGCCTAATAATTATGCACACCTGATATAGGGTGTTGATGTCATTAGACCACACCCCTTCTCATTACAGAGATGCACATCACCTAATATGCTTAATTGGTAGTAGGCTTTCCAGCCTATACAGCTTGGAGTAAGACAACATGCATAACGAGGATGATGTGGTCAAAATACTCATTTGCCTAATAATTCTGCACTCCCTGTATATACACACAGACACACACCAGTGTGTTTCAGGTTAACAGGTTTCGCATGCTTTTAGCTAATGACCACTAATGGCACATCCACAGCAGGCAGCTCGACCTCCTTCACAAATACCACCCTGCTAATTAAGCTGAGCTGCCATTCAAATGACAATTAACATCATTTAATTGTCACTATAGGAAAAAAACTATTCATGTCATTTTGGTCTAATTAGTGCAGGCACATTGTTTCCTCTTATTCATAATTTTGTTATGTTATGTACAAAACACTCAGAGTGTGAATAAAACACGTGGGAATTTGATGTTACAAGGATATAATCAAGAAAGTGCACTAGTAGATAGACAAATAACCATAAGGTTTGTATGTCTCAATGTAATAATCTCCACTCTTCTGGGAAGATATTCCACTACATTTTGGAGTGTTTATTCATCCAAAGGGTGTTTGTAAAGGCAGGCAATGATGTATGGTGAGGAGGCCAACAGTGTTCCAATTTACATTTACTGTATTTAGCAGATGCCCTTATCCAGAGCAACTTTTAACTGAGCAGTTGAGGATTAATGGCCCAGTAGTAGGATTTTGGTGGTGCTGGGATTGGAACCTATGACCTTCCGATATGAGTCCAATGCCTTAACCACTAAACCACAATTCATCCCAAAGGTGTTTAATAGGGTTGAGGTCAGAGATTTATACCAAGACACTCAAGCCACATGAACACCTTTCACATCTTCATGGAGCTGACTTGTTAGAACAGGTTTGGATCTCCTAGTTCAAGGAGAAGGGATGAGTTAAAGGATAGCCAGGGATAGAAAATTGAAGGGATAGTCAGGTGTTCCAATACCTATGTCTATAGAGTGTTTTATTCTTTCTTATACTACAGCAATTTGTTAATAATTAAAATTTTAAAATAGTGCATTTGTAGTTACTTTTAATACTTATACATTACATACTTTAATGTTTTTAGAGCGTAAAATAATTACACATACTTTAAGTATCTGTAAATGAGCTGTTACTATAGAAATGGTAACAACATACTGTTTTTAAACAAGCACGTTACATGTCTATTGCCAGAGCTGATCTTATACTGTTGAAAATTTAACTATTAACTATAATCTATATATTTACTATAATTATAGTGTGTGTGTGTGTGTGTGTGTGTGTGTGTGTGTGTGTGTGTGTGTGTGTGTGTGTGTGTGTGTGTGTGTGAATTGTAGCAGTCGACTGAGTGCTTCAGGCTGTATGAAACACAGCTGGCTGAATAATTTGGAGGAAAAAGCGAAGCAACACAGAGTCCGTCTCAAATCCCAAATGAGACTACAGCGATACTTAGCAGCTCATCGTCAGTGGAAGGTATGTTCATTTAACTGAATATTTTTATGGGAATTTAAATCATTTCCTTTACCCAGGGGTGCTTAGGGTCCCTTGAGACCCTTGAGAATGCAGTATTTATTTCAATTAAAATTTTTGCTCATTAGTGTAATGTATACATACATAAAAACGTTATATTTCTTTGTTGTTCTACAGTGGAAATTAAAAATAGGCTTATATATCACACTGTAGGAAATGTATTTTAACATAAACATTTCAATTATTCAAATGAACTAAACCCTCCATCCTACAGAAAAAAGCTAAAAAAAAAACATGATTGGGTTTGTCAGCAGGGGGGGATGAAGTGGGATGGCTCTGCACTACACTGTTCTACTCTTTCTGCACTAAAGATTCTGTGATTTGAGTAAATTTAAAGTGGTTTTAAATATGTATGACATTTTTAGTACTTCTTTTACATTTCTACTCGTGTAGTTTTATATCAAAAGTAAAAGTAAATTTCAATTATTAATGTTATTGGTGTCATGCTTGTGGTTTCGCATTTTATTCACTTCAAAATTCACTTCTATTTTCTGAAATATGGTAGAAAGTAAAAAATGGAGAAGACAGAAAGGTTGTGAGTTCAATTCCCAGCAGGACCAGTTCTAGCCAATTATATTAGAGTGGGCTGGTAAAAATTAAAGGTGGGCAGTCAGTGGTAGTGGCTCAACACCTAATCTAGCTCTGCTTATAAGTAATACTAAACAGTAATACCTAAAAACTGATCAGTAATAATGAAAACAACTATAAATCTTGTTTTTTCTTTAATCAACTAAATCAACTTATTGAGCATATTTTCAAACTTCGGTAAAAAAACAACAAAAAAAAAGAACATTATATAAAACGTTAATTTTTTCCACTTTTATAGAACTTTTTCCTTTTGAAAATATTTTTCTTTATTTCTTAATTGATTACTAACAGTATCAGAACATTATATAACCACTTTTCTTCTTTTGCCAATGTAATCTTTTTTTAAATAATTTTTTCCCTAAGTTTATTACTTTATATGCAAAAGCAACCTGAAACTTTATTTTTTTTGTTTAGCAGTTATATCCCATTTTCTTTTACTCTTTCTAGCTACTGTTCTGTCTATCCATCATCTAGCTACAGTCTTAATCTCCTGTTCCCCATTGAAAAATCCTTACAAATTCATCCATGTCTAAAGTATTTGTTGTGGATTCTTCATGAGTCAAGATCACCAAATTCCTTTTTCTTTTATGTACTATGGTGGGACGATAGGGAGGTTTAGGATTCTTGACAGTGTGGAAAAGGAATTCTCACATGATGCTGAAAACACACCAATTACCAGGGCTGTTACATGCAATTTATGCAGCCTATTAAATACTTCCCTATACTCCTGCAGATATGTACACACAATGGACAGAAGAGAATAAATAAGCTGCATGCTATGGGTAGTTAGCTAATATTGGCTAAGATGGAGCATCTTTATTGTAAACACTAACCACCTGAATTGGGGCTGAAACACACAGGAGATGGTTCTGCTATTAGGCACTTGTTGTAAATGTTCCATTGGGATAAAAAATATATCTATCTATCTAGAACTGAGTAAGAACAGTGCTTTATTAGCCGTAGCCTCTGACGTGCTAACAGGAGCATCGCTAAAGACATACTCAGCACTAGCCTTGCTTAAAAACATACATCACACGTCAAGTTGTAATGGCAGTTGAATAAAGTGTAATAACATTTAATGTTGGTAAAATGAGCATTAATTAGCTGCTGCCCAACAATCACAAAAAGAAAAATGTAGACAAACTTTCAAAAAAAGCCAGTATGGAGCTTGTATGTATGTGGAAATGAAGGTAATGTGAGTTGGGGGTGGAAAAACTATTCTGTGCTGCTTGAGCAGGGTTTTGTGTAGGGACGGGGGTTTGGGTAGGACTGTTGCAGAATGATCATTGTTCATTGTCTGTAGGCTGCCCATTCAATCAGAAGTTAGATATCATGCTTGGATTTTTTTGTGTTATTTCTCCATTTGGCAAAAAAATATAAAATCAAACTCTGATTGGGTGGGTAAGACACACATTTGGGTTGGTTAGGGTTAGGGTTACCACACCCACTGTTGCTGTCAGAGCTCATTTCCAGCACAACAGAACAATCACTGTATTAGACTCTGTCTTACATATAAGCCACTTAGGAGAAAAAAAGTGTTGAAAGAATTTAAATGTAAACTGAAATGGTGTGACACGTCCAGTAATCACAACACGTCAACCATTTTTACAGAAACACTTCTATGCGGTGACGGCAGCCAACCGGCTTAAAAGGTTCCAGCAGAGCAGATCCATCAGTGTGCTGTGATTCTTACAAAAATACAGGACCGAGGAGGAAAAGATGAACATTCCTTTCTTCTTCTGCTCATACCAGCTTCACCGAGGCTGTGTGAAGTGTGTGAAGATGATGGGGCAATGAACATGGCACAGACTGGCACCATGTGAAGTGGATGATTTTATTTTATTTTATTGTATTTTAGTTAGTCAAAGAAAGAGCAGCTGATTAAAAATCATTTCATTGTAGTTTCATTTTTATTGTAGTAATGTGATTGTGTCCACATTTTTTGTTTTTAGCACAACCAAAAAACTATTGCACACTCATAAAAAACTAATTCTCCCTTCTGTGAAGGTGTTTTTTTTTTTCATATTCTGATATTCCAAATTACCCTCTCTTACCTCACAATAGTTGAAAACTCATTAACAAGACTACAAGTTGTTTTCTTTTACTTGCTTCTTTCCTCTTGTGACACACTTGTTCAATTCTGCAATAAACTTATCTATACACGTTTGGAGATGTGGTGGATTTTTTTCCCCCAGAAATAAATTACCTCCCATCAAGACGAAGTATGCAGCCAAGGAAAATGAACGTCATGTCAGCTTCCAAACCATAGCTAATAAACACATTAAACATACATTCAGTATTTTACATCTTGGTGCCCTGGGTATTAATTAGCTTAAATAATAGTAAAAAAAAAAAAAAATAATAAAAAAAAAATATATATATATATTAAATAATTAATTTGTGTCATTTACATCAAAAGTGTGTAAAAAATTAAAGGTCTATGAATATGCAAAAACAGTTAGCTATTCTATTTTTGAAAAAATTTATCATCTTCTGACCAATGCCAAACCAGTAAGACACCAGCATTCTGTAAAATGCTCAACCCTCATTGGTGGCTTGCTGTGTGTTTGACCAGTTAAACTTTCATCCACTTATAAATAAAAAGGAACAACTGATTTTGCAAAATGTAAAATATAGTATTATAAAACGTAATATTTAAAAAAGTGAGATATTTAACTCGGAAATTTGCGAAGTGAAAGTTTACCCAAATAAAAATACATAAGTACAGATATATGTAAAAGCTACTTAAGTACAATAACAAGTTACATTTAGTTGTAAGTTCTTCTGTTAAGACACCACACACACACAAACAGGACTTGTTCATTTAGTTTAATTAAAATAGCAGTACAGAATGTGTTGAACATCATGCAGCAGAATTTACTTTAAAGGTGAGCACACACAAAATTGTGTGACTGTGATTACAAATGCTCACATCAACCCTTTTCGCACTGCCACACAAGACCGCTTGATGTGGATGAGTCTTAAGAAATGAGGGAGTTGATTAAAAAGCACCAGTCTACACATGAACAATGAATATCATAATCACCATCATCATCAAACCATTCAGACACAACTAAATGGCTCATTCATAGAGACATGTCTAAAAAAAATCTTCCCAGTCAATGCAATTGAGAGAATAATACAGGAGAGGGAATATCTGTACACAGGTCAGGTTTGTCTCTCCCACACACACACACACACACACACACACACACACACACACACACACTAAAAAGATACTTGGGGAAAACCAAATTCAAAATACAAGGGCATTTTTAAAATGAAAACAGGACATAAATAATAACTAAAAATAAAAAAGTCTAACAGGTATAGAAATCACTATGCACTACTTTTGGCTTTCAGAGCGTTTTCCAAAATTTTTTTCTTCCATTCCTCATAATTTTGTTTCGTCTCTTCCTCACACTCATCTTCCCTTAGTGCCGGTTCTCGCTGTTGCTTAGGAGACGTTGGCAAGCCATCATCTGCGAGAGGGAGGAAGAGAGAGGAAAGGGGGAAAAGAGAGAAAGAGAGAGAGAGAGAGAGGGGGGGTACAATTCAGGATTTTAGCCTTAAAGATGAATGTCTCCTGAGATGCAGACTTCATTTATGACTCATTTATTTTTAAGATGCCTTTGCTCAACTACAAAACCATCCATATACAAGAGAGCGAGTGAGAGAAGAGGCAACAGTGATTTGAACAGGTGAATAAGCATGTGAAGGGATAGGTGTGTGAATGAATGAGGGAGTAAGGAACAGATGGAGAAAGCAGGCAAGTTATAAATTGAGAAGAAGAAAAAAAAAAAAGGAGTGAGAGAAGGAAAAAATCTGTGAGTAAAAGAGAAGTAAGGGACTGGGTGAAAGAGAGAGAAGGGAGAGAATAATTGATTAAGAGAAAAGGAAGGAAGTAATAGCTGAGTGAGAGCATAAGAAGAAAAAGTAAATATTCGAGAATGTGAGGAAGAAATTGAAAGAGGGAAAGAATACAAAGGGAGACAATAAGTGAATGAGAGCAAAGGAGGCAGAGAAAGGGGGACTCTGAAAAGAGAAAGAAAGGAAGGAAGGACGTGAGTGAGTGAGTAAATCTTAGAATGAATAAATAACAAATAATGACTGAAGAGAAAGGAAAAGAGTAAGTAAAATGAGGAAAAACACATTTATATGCACAGAGATGTAATGAGGGAATACTGTTACAGACATTGAATATTGTAATACTGTTTCAATACTGACACAGAGTCATGTTCATAATCTTTAAACTGCACTGATATGAATTACAACATTCCTCTAACACAGCATCGGATAAGACAGTACCAGACTTTATCCCCTCACCCTCCTCTGCTTCCTGCAGTGTCTCCGTCAGAGTCTTCTGTCTCTTCTGTGTTGGTTTGATCTGTTCCTTTACTGAAGAGGTATTAGAGACAGAGAGAGAAACAGAGACAGAAAGAGACAAATGTCTAAGGACATTTTGAAGATTTTGCTTCAAACAAAATTCCAAAAATAACTATTAAAGATAGCAGTGCACATAACTGATTAAAAATCACTTTCAGTGTTAATATGGCTAGTTTTAATTTTCTCCCAGTGGCAGCTGCTATTAAAGTAAAAAAGAGAACAGAAGCCAACTTGTTTCATCAAACAATAAATAAATGAATTTTTTTTCTCTTTCCGTTGCTCCCGTTAGGATCATCCGTCCTCTACATCTGCCTCTTTCACACCAACTACCTGCATGTCTTCCCTCACCACATCCATAAACCTCCTCCTTGGTCTTCCTCTTTTCCTCCTTCCTGGTGGCTCCATCCTCAGCATTCTCCTACTGATATACTCCATGTCCCTCTTTTGCACATGTCCAAACCGTCTCAATCATGCCTCCCTCACCTTGTCACCAAAACGTCCTACATGCGCCATCGCACTTATAAACTAATTTCTAATCCTGTCCATCCTCATCACTCTCAACGAAAACCTCAACATCTTCAGCTCTGCTTCGGTCTCCTGTCTTTTAGTCAATGCCACTGTCTCTAAACCGTACATCATCACAGGTCTCACCACAGTCCTATAAACTTTCTCTTTCACTCTCGCAGATACTCTTCCATCACAAATCACTCCTGCTATCACTCTTCTCCACCCACTCCACCCTGCCTGCACTCTCACTTCTCTAACACTCTCCATTACTTTGCACTGTTGACCCCAGGCTGTCACACTGTCCTCATACATGTCCTGCACCACCCTCACATACTTCTCGGACACACCTGATTCCTCATACAATACCAGAACTCCTCTCCCCACCCTGTCGTATGATTTCTCTATATACACACACACAATGCAACTCCTTCTGACCTTCTCTATACTTCAACATTTTCAAAGCAAATAAGGCATCTGTGGTGCTCTTCCTCGACATGAAGCCATACTATCGCTGACAGATGGTCACCTCTTCTCTCAGCCTGGCTTCCACTACTCTTTTATAAACCTTCATGGTGTGACTGAGCAACTTTATTTTCCTGTAGTTACTGAAGGTCTGCATTAACTCCACTGCCATCTCTATTAAACATCTCACAACATTTCCATCATCATTTATTGCAATAACTTGGAGCATATCGTTCCCAGCTCAGTCCCTCTGCCTTTCAAAAACAAAGTTCCAACAGTTTATTCAAGTCTGAGATCCTGGTTAATTGTAGAACATTCAAACATTAAGCTTATTTGATCCGCGTCCATGACAACTGTAGCAAATGGCCACATGATGCTAATCATTTTGAACTGCTCCCTGTGTGAAGTCGATTTTCTTTCTCTCCCCCCACAGACATTTCTAAAACAGTAATTTATTTACAAGAAAGAAAGAAAGAAAAAAGAAATAGAAAAACTGTACTCACTGCAAATTTCTTGGCCGAGCTTCAGAAGCTGCGCACACAGCCTGTCAAACACGGCCTTCTTCGTTCCAGAGGACGATGCCAGCTTCTTATCAACTCTGATTTTCAGGCACCTTCAAAGTAAATATCAGTCCCTGTGTTAGTGATTTTTTTCCCCCACTCCTTATACGCTCCTCAAATCACAGCATGTGGCAGCCGCAGGATTAAAGCTGCAGAGGTATTACAGAATGGTGAAATAAGCAGAAACACATCCTCACATGTTACAAGAAGCAGAGACATGATTTAAATCCAACAGCTACTTAATTCTGATTGGTCAGGAGGTGTGCATTCGTTTTCTATAACAGCAGCCCTGAAGGTAGAGCTCCTAAACTTGCAGCTTATCATCAGGCAGATACACCAATGGCACAATAACCAGGTCTGGTATCAGAGGGGAAAAATATGGATCTAAATATTAGTAAAATAAAATTCAATTGGATCTGGAACAGGTGGAAAAGTCTGGAATTTGATTAGGAAAATATACATTTTTGGAAATGAATGTCTAAATAGCATAAAAATTATTTCAGGATTTTTACATTTATCCTTCATATTCTATAATATGAGTGTTGGGTTTTTTTTTTTCCAGTCATGTGGCCTAAGTTCCTTTTGCTCACGAGCCGATCTGAATGAGAGTCGGCGGGCGGAATGTAAGTCGCGAGCATGCAAGGTCGCGAGCGCTGAGGCCGCAAGCTCCAAGGTTCCACTGTATCTGTACAGATCGCATATGAAAACAAAACAGGCAAAATAGAGGTTTCTATTGTACAATGGTACCCCGCTTATCGACCTTAATCCGTTCCTTAAAACTGGTCGAAATGCGAAAAGGTCGAAGAGCGAATGTAATTATCCCATAAGAAATAATGGAAAATCAATTAATCCATTCTTCACATACCAACAATAACCGACAAGAAGTGTGGGTGAATGAGGGGTTTATATAGGAGCTGGGGATGAGTAAATAATGAGCCCCAGGTGTGCATTGTTGAAGCCGGGGGCTTCAGGGAAAGCGGAGGTTTTGACAGCCGCTGAAGGGGGTGTGGCAGGTGAATTTCTGACAATAATACAGTAATTGAAAACATTACAAAAGTAACAAAAAAAAAAAACGTGGGTCGGGGTAAAAAAAAAAGGTCGATAAGCGGGCTTTTGGTGCAAATTTCGGTCGAAAAACCGTCGATGTCCGAGCCGGTTGATATGTGGGGTACATGCAAGGAATCAAACACAATTGGAGTGATCCTATAAAAAAATATTCAACACCATGGTTCTGTATTATAGACTGGACTGAAGTGATTATACCAAAGCTTATAATCAACAACAGACTTTCTTTTCTATTCTACAGTACACACAGAGGTAATGTGTTGTGCGGTACTAACTTGCAGGCAGTGAAGAGAGCAGCTGTAGTGAACAGGGCTTTGGACAGATCAAGATCTTGCTGCTGAGCTGCAGGTAAACTGGCCTGATACCTGAAACACAAAGCAGAAAGTGGTACAACATGGATTATGGTTTGTTAATCATGATTACTGCATTACCTTACCTTCACTGGCACGTTTGTTCGTTTGTTTAGCTCTAACGCCATGTTAGCATCAGGACTTTAGACATGGCAGGCACAGGGTCCTCATCAAATCCATCACATTTAAATTACTATATAAGACATTCCAGCTTTACATGAGACAAAAAAAACGTACACCACATTCAGGTGATATGAAAAATCCCCTTCACTGGCATGTAAAACAATGTTTAGTTTTCGATCCTAACAGTTACATTGTTTGCTGTAATCATCTCACTACATTTCAGACAAAAGATTTACATATTTTGTTTATATTGTGCAACTTGTTTGTCTTACAAATATAATCAATATCAGTGTGTGATATAAATAGCTGTATGTTCAAGATTAATATGGTAGCTATAAAATGTTCCACAATTAGCCCTGTAGCTCAAAAAAATAAAAAAAAGGAAAAAAATAAAAAAGGAAGAATAAAAACTTCAGATTAGTTTACATTTATGGCACTTGGCTGGTGCCCTTATCCAGAGTGACTTACACCAATCTAATTGATACACCTGAGCATTTGAGGGTTAAAAGTTCTGCTCATGTGCACAAAGTGGCAGCTTTGAGTTGCTGGGATATTAACGCATTAACATTCGATCAGAAGTCTAATGTCTTAACAACTGAGCTACCACTTCCCACTCTGCATTCCTCAAGTATAAAAATGAACATTAGAATGTAATTAGATTGCACAAATATTACAATCTTGCTTACCGCTGAAGGATCTGAGACGCCACCTTTACTGCCTCCATGCACCCATACTGCACCGCCAGGTCCCTGAGCCCCAGGCTGCTCTGCAGGTCCAGCATACACTCCATGGCCTTTAGAGTGCTCTGATATGCTTTCTTATTCAGTCCCGACAGCTTGACCACAAACTCCTGCTCAGAAACAAAACCATTCAAATATCTTGTTCACAATTCAAACATTGTTTAGGTAAACTGACAGCTTGGGTGAAAACTGAAGCTAGTGTCCATACAGCAGTGTATTTGAGCATGCGTATGGCCATGACCGACTGAACAATCTGAGGATTGGGTAGTTTTGTGCACCCGTGGCTCAGACGCTTCTCTTTCACACAGGGGTGTATGATCACAAGGTTTAATTAAATTGAAAATACTAAGAGTTGCGCACACACTGGTGCCGTTTTAATGTTAGTAGACAAACATTTTTACTCTGGAAATGTTTTATATAAGTTCTAAAATCAAAATGAGCAAGACTACTGGATTTCATGAAACTTAGCTTGACTATCACTTTAGAGAGACATTCATGATTTTTTTACTTAAAATAACTGCAATGTAACAGAATGAATTATGTAATTCAGAGCAGGTTGCAGATTCCAACCAACTGCAACAAAAGCATCTTCGAGTCAGAAGGGCGACAGACGCTAGCTCAAAAACATCCATCCAAGACTGCTTGTTCGTTCCGAGTTAGAGATTGAGGAAAGGCCTTCTGGTTGTCGGTGTAGCTGCTGTTTCCTCTAAATAATAATTTACGTCTCTTTACAACAGGTTTACTGGCGGAGCTATTTTATTATTTTGTGTTTTGTGTATTTGTCTTGCACTGTCCTGTGTTGTCTTTGCACTTTATGTGGCGAGGACACTAACTAGTCCTTAGCCCTGTGTTTTCTGTTTCTGTGATTGTTGTTGTATGTTGCACCAGGGTTCAGGAGGAACGTTGTTTTATTTTACTGTGTAATGTGTCAGCTATATATGGTTGAAATGACAATAAATGCTTCTTGACTTGACTTGATAAGGACAGCTGGTCTTCCATGGGTGCTTCAATGCGGTGATTTTATAAAACAGTCATGTCCTGAATGTGATGGTTAAATTCATCCTCATGAAAGTTCAAGATTATTCTTATAAGCTACAGAAACCATTATAGAGAACAATCTTTCTGATGGTCATGAATGTCTTAAACTCCATATGCCAAGGTCTCACTTATTATAAAGGTGATGAAATAAAAAAAATATCAATATGAAGTGTGATACGGATTAAAGAAGTCTGCACAAGAGCAAGAAAACCTGTAGAAGGGTTCATATAAATCTAATAGAACACACACCTTGTCTATTGGAAACTTCATGGCCGTGGTTGCCAGGTCGAGACAGATTACAGCCTTACTGCTTGCTGTAGAACCTCCGAGACCCGTACACTTTACCTGAGACAACCGCATATACTCTTCTGCCTGGCTGAAAATTAACACAAAAACACACGTTATAACTTTATACACACATGTTATACTGAGTTCCCACTACAGCCCTGACTCACACTGTGATGGCTGATATGTGGAGTAATCCAGCAACGTAACCTTATTACAAGTAGCTTTTTACACTTTTTGCACACAATACTGTGAATAAACAAACTTAAAATCATACCTCAGCACTCTAGGATTTGTAATTCCCAGTTTAGAGGCAAGTTTACGAAATAACTCGCCGTCCATTGCGTGTGTTTGTTAAACCGCTTCCCTCCAGTGAAACTACACAAAATGCGCTATTTTCGCGGGAACTTTGCTCTGATTGGTGGAGCTTAACTACGTCACCGTAATGCGGAAGTGTTTTACAATGCTTTGGTCTATATTCTTTTCTGAACCGCCTTTGATCTTTTTTTTTTTATTATATTTAAAAATAAAAAAGAATATAAACCATTATATTTTAACAAATAATTTAATTTAATTATAACAAATAATTAATTTAAACGTTGCATGTTATAAACGTAATATCTGTCCGTTCATCTTCTTTTTATAGTTTCTTCCCATTCTTAGTATTGTATTTTTTATTTGAATGTGTCAACAAAATCAACAAAAATAAAGATGATAATGACTATAATGATAATAATAATAATAATAATAATAATAATAACAATCATCATCCTTATTATTATTATTATTATTATTATTATTAAGTAGTAGTAGTAGTAGTTTTAAAAAAATCATTTCAATTTTACCAGATTATTTTATTCAGAAAATGTTTATATACTAAAAATGTTTTTTTCTAAAACTATTTTAGAATAATTTGATAATTTGACATGACTTCTGTTTGTTTGGTTTATAATTATTTTATTATCACTGCTTCTGTTTAATTGTTTTGATGAGATCATTGATACTAAACTTTTCTTTTGTTATTTAAATATGATTTCATATTATTTTGTTCTTAACACAACTTCCCAGAAACACAAACTGTTTAACCAATCAGAACTCCGCTAATGTAACGTTTCAACCAATAGGCGCCATTCAAGGGCGCACGTCTCAGCCAATCAGCATGCAGCTTTGTGTCGCTGCCTGAGCGTATCTCCAGGAGTCACATGACCGATAGATTTTTTTTGAGCTGCAGTGTGATTGCTAACAGCTCAGTTATTAATCATCATGGTAAGTAAAAGAGAGAATAGAATAGAAAAACATGTTCATGTTAAAGTTTATAAAATATGAAAAATTAATAATAAATCAGCGAGTTAGCTTGTTTATGCCTTTAGCTATCTGGGACTCGGGTAGGCATTACAGCGGCCTGGCTAGTTAGAGTATGCTATGCTAATCCTGGATTTCCTCTTCCAAGTCATTTTGACATATTTGATAAACTTCAGTATTTGTTCGCTCTGATGTTTTTGTACGTTATGTTTGGCAATTGCACGTTTTATGATGCATCATTCGGCTACTCTGCTAGCTAGCATTAGCCTTGGTGTTTTGGAAGCCCTGTAAGAGAGCTAGCATCAAAGCCTTGAGGTCTGACCGAGTGCAGGTGTGTGCTGGGGCTCATGCGATGGAATATAGTTTAATTAATAAACTGTTGATGTAATGTGTAAAATGTCTTTCAAGTGAACTAGAAGGAAAATGAAAGAAAGTGTAATAGAAACCCGGCTAACAGAAGCTAAGCTAGTCAGCTGTCATTGCTGCATTGCATAATGCTCATGTCAGTGAGGAGTATTCCGAGTCCCATAGAGACTGAGCAGTGCAGGTCACAGTGATTCTCAGCTGCTTCACTGCTGTGGGAACACGTTAGGAAGAGAAGTTTCAACAGGATTCCTGTCCCTTTTTAGAGAAACTGTAAACATTTTAGGTGGAGAGGCAAACTTCTGCTCTCAACAAGGTTTTATAAATAAAACATTTTCAAACTAAATATCCGTCCAGGTTTCTAGTTTACATCACAAACACTGTTTAATGTGCTGCTTACAGTAATACATCAAATGGTGACCTCTCTCTCTCTCTCTCTCTCTCTCTCTCTCTCTCTCTCTCTCTCTCTCTCTCCCTCCTTAATTTATATTTCTTTTTTCTCTCCTTCCATTTCTTTCTTTATCTGTATCTTTCTCTCTCTTCCCCATTCAATTACTTTGTCTCAATTTTTCCCTTTCTCTCTCTTTCTCTCTCAATTTTCTCTTTCTCTCTCTCTCTATTTGCTCTGTCTTTCAATTTCTCCCTCTATCAATCACAATCTATCAATTTTTTGACTCTGTATCTTGCTCTTTCTCTATCTTTCTTTTTCTCTCCCTTGATCGCTTCATATTTTTTTAATCGTATTCTGTCTTTTTCTTTTTTCTCTCTTTTTCTCTTAATTTCTCTGTTTATAAATGTCTGTCTGTCTGTCCCTCTTTCTGTATTTTAATATCTTTCTTGTTCCTAATTGCTCTCTCTCTCTCTCTCTCTC
>MU551534.1:602939-648773 GCA_024362625.1 Silurus asotus
GCCCACATTGAGCTCATCACAATCGGGCTTCCTCCGTAAAGCACCGTGGATATTATTTATGGACTGCCTTTTGCCGGATTATCCCGATCTCTGCGGGTATTTTGTGTCGGCTCGGTAAAAGTATAAATGAACAACTTTACAAGAGTAAGAAACAAAATTATTACTGTACTTACTGCTAAATATCACTAATATTGTTCACAAACTGAAGTTGCGATAGATGCTTACTCAGCGATGGTTGAAGTGGAAGCAGTTTCTTCCCCTCGCTATGGGTTGGGCAGCGTGGGTGGCGTTCGGTAACTGGAACTTTGTTCGTTCACCGGACCGAACCAGAATGTTCGATATATAATGTATGTATATATAAATAATGTATGTGTATATATATGTGTATGTGTGTGTTTTATTACACACATACACTGATCAGGCATAACATTTTGAAATTAAAGTAATCCCGCCACTTTACTCTGGCTCGAATCTCGCTACCCTGGTTTATCGAGGACTTGCATTTGCCACCTAACTAATTAGTTTGGCTGATTTCCCCGGTCTCTTGCGGATAGACTAAATAACCTATAGCGAGTTGGTTTCATGGAGTTTTACATTAGTAAGTAAGTAAGTAAGTTTCTTTCGGCTTCCCCCGTTAGGGGTCGCCACAGCGGATCCTCCGCACATTTGATTTGGCACATGTTTTACGCTGGATGCCCTTCCTAACGCAATATATATATATGTATATATTTGTATATGTATGTGTGTGTTTTATTACATTTTGACATTAAAGTAATCCCGCCACTTTACTCCGGTTCTTGCATTTGCCACATAACTAATTAGTTTGGCTGATTTCCCCGGTCTCTTGCGGATAGACTAAATAACTTATAGCGAGTTGTTTTCATGGAGTTTTACATTAAAATAATGAAATTGATTAATAAAAATATAACTATAATGACAAAATGAAGCGTTAATAGAGTACAGCATTGTATACAAATAATAGCATTTTTGGGCTTGGCGTCCATTTATCGCTTTTTTTTCTCCCTAGTAAACAGTAACACTGATTATCTCCTCATTATGGTGCATGTTAGTTGGTGGTATATATTGTGTAGCAAGTGAATATTTTGTCATCAAAGTTAATGTGTTAGAAGCAGGAAAAATGGGCAAGCGTAAGGGTTTTAACGAGTTTGACAAAAGCCAAATTGTGATGTCTAGACGACTGGGTCAGAGCATCTTCAAAACTGCAGCTCTTGTAGGGTGTGTTTGGTCTGCAGTGGTCAGTATCTATCAAAAGTGGTTAAAGGAAGGAACAGTGGTGAACCGTCGACAGATTCATGCGCAGCCAAGGCTCGTTGATGCACTTGGGGAGCGAAGGCTGGCACGTGTGGTTCAATTCAACAAACAAGCTTCTGTAGCTCAAACGGCTGAAGAAGTTATGCTGTAATGCTCGATGGGTCAGAAAATATTTTCTAAAATGTCTTAGACTTGCAATTCCCAAACCGAGGTTCACAATTTTCATTTGGAGGCATTTGATATATTATACATTTGGTCTTTGCTATTGTTTTATTTTTAATTTTACAGATTAATATTCAGAAAAGCCCTCTGAGTGCTGCTGTTTTATAATGTCACAATTAAAACCAGCCACATTGTGATGGAAAATAACGAAGCCTGGTGCTGCAGGAAATTCATTTTGTGGCATATCATTTGTACAAAAGTATTTTTCATATTGTTATAAACAAAATAAGAGTGAGAGTAGGAATGGCTTGTCAGAGAATCGATGGCGTAGCCTGGTCTCCAGTCGATCACAGGCATCTGCGATCACTTTCTGAAGAAAAGATTAGTGTTTTAATAATACAAATCACACCGCAAGGCGGTTAAAATCTTGATTCAGATTAGAATTAGGTAAGTGTGTTGAGTGATTTTGTCTATAAAAGGTGGTGTTTATGGAGTCTTCATTGTCTCTGTCATTTTAATTTTAATTTCTCAGAAGTTTTACAAAATGTGTTTGTTTTATTTACTTAATAAAAAAACCAAAATAGTCTGTAGAGGGACCAGATGTATACATCTGTCCAATCTTCAGTGATAATTTATTTATTTATTTATTTATCCTTGAGTGTAAAGAAGTGGAGAGATGGTGATGCGATGAAGCACAGAGCTGTGTGTATTTTCCACTCCTCTGATTTCTACTTCGGGAACATATGCTCAGACAGATGTTGAGACAGATCACCAGAATTAATGGGTTGTTTTAAATCGAGACGTGAAAGAGCACATGGAGGATGGCTCGTTAAAAACTCGTCACGTCTCCGTGCCCTTAAAGTCCGACTGTCATTACAGGTTTAATATAAATATCTAACTTGTTTACTTTGGGTATCAGTAGATGTTTTGTTTGCTTGTCCACCTGCATAGGTGCCA
The DNA here is from genome assembly GCA_024362625.1 of Silurus asotus. Classification (NCBI taxonomy): domain Eukaryota; kingdom Metazoa; phylum Chordata; class Actinopteri; order Siluriformes; family Siluridae; genus Silurus; species Silurus asotus. The sequence continues at coordinate 605,331 of MU551534.1, forward strand.
TTTAATCCCATATTAATGTCCGCTCCGTCACGTCTCTTCTCCGCTTTCTCTTTCGCAGGTACTTGCTGATAACAGTGGGAGTGGTATACGTGCGCTCGTTCCCTCAGTCACGCAAGGACATTTTGAAGGACCTGGTGGAGATGTGTCGTGGTGTTCAGCATCCTCTGAGAGGTCTGTTCCTGAGGAACTACCTGCTCCAGTGCACACGCAATATCCTACCTGATGACGGAGAACAGGCTGAGTAAGAGCCAAAAACTTTCCCTCTGTTTACACACGGTTAAACCCGCTGCCTTCTAAGATCAGCCTGACTGATATAGAGAGGTTCTTCATACTCAGTAAATCTACTGGCCTCAGGAGAGTGACATTTACTTCTGGACCTTATTTTTGCTCACAAGATAATCTAGGTTTGGTTGTACTTGAACTTTTCTTGTTTGAGTCTCTGTAACATAAAACTTAAAACTTTCTCAATGAGAAAAAAAAAATTAGTTTAACCTTTTTTTCCATTAACAAAAATGTGAATTGGGGACAAAAAGGGTTGTTTTGAGGTAGCACTATGTATAAAAAAAAAATATTATACATTTTAATAGCTAAAACTTTATACATCATATTAATCATAATCATATTTGAAGCAATAATGATTCCTTAACAGTGTTTAATAAAATTAAATGTTAGGAAAAATGAGAAAATATGAAATAAAAAAATGAATAGTTAATATATTAAAAAGGATTTTAGTAAAATTGTAAACGCAATATGTAACATGTTTGTGTAATTGTACACAGTACTTTTGAATTCTGTGTATGTTTGGCGGGAAGGTGTGAATTTTACCAGCAGTAACTTTGGAATGTTCGTTTCATCCCGGCAACATTTATTATCTTATTACAGCGTGCCCTGTTGTTGTTGTTTTTTCCTTTATGTATAACTTTTACATTTCTGTTAAAACTGTAAATAAATATCTCCGTGTTCTACATCCCGATGTATTTTTTTTGCAGGGAAGAGATGACCGGCGACATCAACGACTCCATCGATTTTGTCCTGCTGAACTTTGCTGAGATGAATAAGCTGTGGGTGAGAATGCAGCACCAGGGCCACAGTCGTGACCGCGAGAAGCGGGAGAAGGAGAGGCAGGAGTTGCGCATCCTCGTCGGCACCAATCTCGTCCGACTCAGCCAGCTCGAGGGCGTCAACGTAGACAAATACAAACAGGTATCCACCAATCTCTTGTTTTCTTCGTGTGTATTGGGTTAAAAAATGTCTGAAACACTGCTAAAAATGTATTCAGTTAGGAATAGGCATTCTTTTGCTGAATTAAACAGCTGATGAATCCAAACTAATAATTAGATTCCACGTGACCTGAGCGTGATCTTTCTAACCGTCCATGTCATTTTATTTTATAAAGCTGAACCAGATATTTAGATGTTGTATAATCATTAACAACTAGGTTTGGTCAAAGTTTTTGCCCTCCCAAAACTCGCTGTGCAGTTTATACAGTATTATTATCTATTCTTTATATGATTATCTAGAGTGTTTAGCTAATGGATGTATTTAAAAAAAATTATGTTTGACACACTGAGACATGTGATATTCAGTGGAATCTTGACACTCGCAACCTCGATAGTTTGCGACTTTTCATTTGGAACCAGACAGAAGTGTAACTTGCGAAAAAGCTGATGGTTCGCGAGAAGCCGCGAGTGGCTCGAAAGTTCGGAGTAACATTTCCAAACAGAGTTTGTACTAATAAATTACATCATGTTTAAAACTATTTTATATTGTATTAATTTATATTAGTAAATAAAACATTTATCACCAGTAATTCACACTTTTTGGCATATCAGCACATAGAGGCTGAAATCTGATTGGACAAAAAAAAAGTGTAATACACGTCCTGGAAGCAGTGCAGCCAAGAGAAACGCTACAAAATGAAGAGAACAAACTGTTGGAAATAAATTGATACAATTTCATGGAACTAATATTAGAATTTAGGTTGAAAATGTCGGTCAGTGCTTCTGATAGTGTTTAGGTCAACAGAGAAGGCTTTGCTGGACCTGACACCCCCCCCCCCCCCCCCCCCCCCCCACTGATAGTAACCACCGTGAGTATCGAGGTTGCGCTGTAATTCTAATAAGTACTGTTCGTATGCTACCTACACAGTATGTCAGGATAAAGCAGTTGTCAGATGCTCTATCAGAGCTGATGTATTTGATTAGATCAGGAAACACATCCTGGGGTCCTGAATTGTCCCTGTTAATAAGCAGAAGAGAGATTCTGTGAGTTAATGACTCCTTTCATCGATCACCAGCTGTCAGCCGGGACACTATGTCCTTGACTGCTTGTTTTGTGAGACGTTGTGTGTTAGGATGCATTCATTACTGAAGATGAGTCTAAAATGGAATAGACAAAGATGAGTGCAAAAAAAAAAAAAAGCAACAGGTTGCTTGACTTGTATGTTTAAAAAAAAAAAAAAAGTCATTAAATGAAAAAAAGGCTGAACAAAAAACTGTCAATGAATATCCAGGTTAGAAAGGTTAGATATTTTTTCCTGGCCATAATTTGCATATGGAAATGTGATTGGCTTTTGTGTTTTATGACACAATCTATAGGTAGCAGAAGAGTCAATATACTATTATATTATATTTTTGTAAAACATTGAGTCTTCTGGATGTAATAGCCTGAATTGGTGTTTTCATAGTGGTGTTGATTCTCAGTTTTTAAGCATAATGTTTTGTTAATACTTCAATTTACCAGTTTAAAAAAACCTGAATTTATCATGACTCACAAATTAAACACGATACATTTGTTATTTTTCTTCAATTTGCATAAAAAAAAAACATAAATGCGATTTCAGTTACATAAATCGATATTCAAATGCATTTATGAAATTGCAGAGGGATTTCTATAGCATTTGCACTAAGGCCATGAAATATATTTTGCTTTCTTTGCGATCGCTCATACTCGAAATAACCATCACGTCTTGGGCAAATATTATGGTTCCTGAAAATGTGATTATGTTGCACAACTGTATAAAAGTAAATTCATGAGCCATGGTCTTGTGAGCCAATAGAAGCAATTGGGCAGGATTGTGGGTGGTGATGAATCATTTTTTTTTTTGCTGATTTTTTTTTTTTTATGCACATAAAGAGGGGGAAAATACCCTCTCTTATCCACCAACAAGGAAAAATTGGAAAAGAAAAACATCTTAAAAGATCTCTTTTCACACACTGCCATGATGACTGGTGTCTTAAATGTTGTTAATGCAGCGTTAATAAATATCAAAATGCTTTATTATTAACAGTTAATATTCTTTCCACACGAGCCTCCTCGGGAGTTTTATCCTTTGTAAATGTTGAAATAGTGAAAACGCTTTTGCAATCCCTATTTTGTCATTTTAAAATAAATTGGGCAATAAACCCTGATTGTGGCATTGACTGAAATCCTATGTGTTCTGCTCAGGTTGTTCTGTCAGGAGTCCTGGAGCAGGTGGTGAACTGCAGAGATTCTCTGGCCCAGGAGTACCTCATGGAGTGCATTATACAGGTAGAGAACATTAGCAAACAAAGCCGCACATTTCAGCCGCCTCATTTCACAGCAACGTCTCATTTTCCCGTCACCTCGAGCTGTCTAATTGCTTCAGGCGCTCAGCCGCACTCGAGCCTCATGCCGGGTTTTTTCCAATTCAGACATGCAGGCATGCCAAGAGCTTTTGTGTTTTAAGTGGTTAAAGAAACAAGTAAGAGGTGTATGTGTGCTTATGCAAAACGACTGCTTTTTAATTTCTCCTCAGGTCTTCCCAGACGAGTTCCACCTCCAGACCCTGAACCCGTTTCTAAGAGCATGTGCTGAGCTCCACCAACATGTCAATGTCAAGAACATCATCATAGCGCTTATTGACAGGTCTCTCTCTCTCTCTCTCTCTCTCTCTCTCTCTCTGCCCCTCCCTCTCTTTCTCTCTGTCTGTGTTTTTTTTTCTCACACTTTTTAACACACACACACGCACACAGAGAGGTGTGTTTTTTTTTTTGTTTTTTTTTTCTTCATTATTATATTTTTTACCAATTCCTACACGTCATTATTGTGATGTTTACCTTCTTACCTCTCTGTAGGTTGGCTCTGTTTGCTCACAGAGAAGATGGACCTGGAATCCCTGCTGAAATCAAACTCTTTGATATTTTCTCACAGCAAGTGGCCACAGTCATCCAGGTAAATCTCATCACTGCCTGGAAGGGACTGAAAATATCAAAATAAAAGCTTAACTTTTGACAAATCAATGCGAGGATTCTATAAATAAATAGAATAAAAAAAAAGTGAATTATTTTTTTTTTATATATCAGGCCCTAAATACCGTATTTTCCAGACTATAAGTCGCTACTTTTTTCCCACGCTTTGAACCCCACGGCTTAAACATTGAAGCAGCTAATTTATGGATTTTTCCTGGGTTTCACAAGCTTCATGCCAAAAAACTGAGCCCCATAACATTAGACCAATGAAATTGCCGAACGGGTTCAGGTGAACCAATGAAATTCTTTAGATTAAATTGAGCATGCTCCCACTGAATCGGGCCGCACCACATCATAAATATCGATGACATTTAACCTGCCTTCCACTCGGACTGTCTACAGGAAATGCAAATCATTCATCACGCTGAAAACAACCGGGCATAAAAAAAAGGCACTTCACCTGCGTTCTGAGCTGCACGGCATCAGGAGAAAAGCTTCACCGATGGTGATTTTTAAAGGCACAACGATGCCAAAAGATAAATAGTTGTAAAAGGAAGGAGAAAGACAGTAAACAATGACTTTCTTGGTAGGCTACTGTTTAGACACTGTCTTTCGTTAAAGAGAAAAAAACAGAACAAAAGCAATAATCAGAAACCAGGTGGGGAAACATAAGTGCACCCGATAATATAATCATTTATAGAACCACCTGTAGCAACAATAATCTGAATACATTTATTCTACTGGAGTTTCACATTGTTTTAGAGAAATTTCGGCCCACTTATCTCAGGGCTTTTGTTCATATTCACAGATATTTTATGATCCTGCAGAAGCATTTTAATTAAATTGAGCCCTAGACTTCCATTTAGTCATTAATAGAGCTACATTTTAGTCGTCTCTAAATATTTGACCCATTTTAAACTGCTGTGTAGATGGCCTCAAACTGGTCTCAATAATTTTCTGCTATAAAGTGCTCATTGTTGTCTCATTGATTACCAAATCCATTGGGTGTCGGACAAGACTCAGTCTTCACCTCTCCACCACCATGCTTCACATTTTGAATTCAGTTATTGCCTTCAACAAATCTTTTTTTTCCTTTCTAATCCTGCTGTCATCAACATTAACATTTAATGTGGTCACAGAGATCTGTAGTTTACATAATGCAGCACTGAATTTGCTAGAAGCTTACTTACGAGAAAATGTAGTCTTGAAGGACTTGATAAACTACACCTCTTTCTGACTGTTATTAGATGGCTTTGCAACACTTCCCAGATTCTCTGTGATCATGAGTGATGTATATTCACTTGGCATGAAGTAGACATACACCCGAGTGCTCTCAAATGTGCCATAGGTTCTGGTTTTATAACAGTTTTGATTAGTTAATCTTGAGTATTTCATCATTAATTTATGGCTGCTAATTGCTGTCTTAATAGCGGTACAAATCAAGGTTGCAAAATTTTACTCACATTTTAAGTTTTAAACCCCTTTGTGTACATGGGGTTTTTACTGAAATTTCAACTGTTTTGGTTTATACAAATTAGTCTTAACAAATGGTTGATTATTATTATTTTTTTTTTACGTTAACTTCCTGTTTCAGTCTCGGCAGGACATGCCATCGGAGGACGTTGTGTCTCTGCAGGTGTCCCTCATTAACCTGGCTATGAAGTGCTACCCTGAACGCGTTGACTACGTTGACAAAGTTCTTGAGAGCACCGTGGAAATTTTCAACAAGCTCAACCTGGAACAGTGAGTAACAACAGACTCAACAATTTCAGACAGAACCAAAGCCTAGAAAAGGAGAAGATCTTTTACTTTGCCAGTTAATCAATTGCCTTCGATTTGTTTCACACTTAGCTTTAAGGACAGGAGGCCCATGCATGGTCTGGCATTTTTAAAAAGTATTGAGTTTTTTTTTTTTTGTAGAAGTTTTTTTTGTGAAATTTTTTCCAAATAACACTTTGAGGTGTTTAAAAGCTTAGTCTGTTCGCCTCAGCACTTAATGGTGTTGCAGCTTGACATTTTCATATTATGATACCCTTTCTTCTGAAATGTAATGGTGTTGGAAACTTTTATCTCTGGGAATAAATGTCTTTAAAAATTCAAGAGAAATTATAAATGTCTGAGTTTTGGGACACCTGACTTTAATAGCCATAACTGGTTCTAACTGACTGAAAATTGGTTTTAATTGTTCAAATTAACTTTATATTTGTCTAACGCTTGTTAAATCGTACCTAAACCATCGATTATTTCACTATAATGAACTCAAAGCAACAGTGTCTCAATGTGAGATTATACAAAGGGGGCGGGACCTTCAGGCAGTGGCTTTAACACCGTCATATTAAAATCAATCTGGCTTTGTTGATTGGTATACTTTTAGTGCATGTCTGATATCACTGATTAATTGATATCTTGCTGTAGTGTATGCTGGTGTTAACATGTAGAAAACTCAGGCTGGCAGATCTAAAGGTAATTGGGAAAGTATTGCATTAAAAAAAAAAATATTAAATTAAAGAGAGACTTCATTGTAATTGTAGAGGACATTTTTTGCCACCCAGCTGGTGGGTTTTTAAAGAAAAACCTCTTCATTTTGCTCTCCTTCAATTATAGTCATAGAGGTTCACTCCCTACACGTTCGTCACTGGGCTTAAGGTCACCCCAGATTTCTAAAAGCCTTTTTTTGTTTTTAGTTTTTCTATAGAAGACACAGATTCTGAAATGCCACACGCTTTAGAAAATACAGCAGCGTGTTCTCTTTTCATGCAGTCATTGTTAACAGTTTGCAGTGGAGAAAATAGTGGGGGGAAAGAGTCATGTAAGAAAACTGCTAAATGATTTTCACTTAGAAAGGTTTTTATTTTTGTTAAAAAAAAAAAAAAGAAAAAGAAAATATTCAGACAAACATTTTGAATGGTACAGTTACAGAAGAGTTATTTTGTTGCTAGGGCTATAGCTGTCAATTTAGCACTGTGCAATCTGCACATATAGTAATAGTTATGCACAGTCATGTATATAGGGGTGTGGCTTGAAGGTCAAAAAAGCTACATCACAATAATGTCTAGTTCTAGGATCTAAAATAGCTGGTGCTTTTTTTTTTTGTTTTTTTTTTTTCTCCTCCCCCCTATTTCCTAACAGATTCCTTTAGTACAATTTATATTTAGAAGCTAAATACAGTGGTCCCCCGGTTATCGAACGGTTTGGCTATCGAACATTCCGGTTAGCGAAGGATTTTCTGATCGAAATTTGGATCGAAAGTTCCAATTATCGAACGCCACCCACGCTGCCCAACCCAGCGCGAGGGGAAGAAACTGCTTCCGTTTTAACCATCGCTGAGTAAGCATCTATCGCAACTTCTGTTTGTGAACAATATTAGTGATTTTTAGCGGTAAGAACAGTAATCATTTTGTTTCTTACTCTTGTAAAGTTGTTAATTTATATTTTTACCGAGCCGACACAAAATACCCGCAGAGATCAGGATAATCCGGCAAAAGGCAGTCCATAAATAATATCCACAGTGCTTTACAGAGGAAGCCCGATTGCGATGAGCTCAATGTGGGCGGGGCACGCATGAGCGAAGGAAAAGGGCGTTCCCTGAAGCACCATGACAGCCACCGTAGGGGGCGTGGCAGGGGGATTCCTGACTATTAATACGGCTAAAAACAGGAAAAAATGGTTAATTATTGGGTATTAACGGTTTAATTGGTTTTCCATTATTTCTTATGGGATAATTAGGGCCGGTTTTCGAACATATCGGATTTCGAACGGTTTTAAGGGACGAATTAAGTTCGATAACTGGGGGACCACTGTACCAAGGTCAGGAATGTATTTTTAATTTCTTTTTGTATTTTATGTTAATCGTTTTTCTGCAGCATTGCGACGAGCAGCGCCGTCTCGAAGGAGCTCACCAGACTGCTGAAGATTCCCGTGGACACCTACAACAACATCCTGACGGTCCTGCAGCTCAAACACTTCCCGCCACTCTTTGAGTACTTTGATTACGAGTCACGCAAGAGCATGAGCTGCTACGTGCTTAGCAACACGCTGGACTACAACACCACTATCCTGGCCCAGGAGCAGGTACAGACGCGGGATTTGAATTTTTTTTTTTTCTTAGTTCTAATTTTTATATACAACACCTTTTATAGAGGTATAATTATTGGATGCTTCAAGTGGATCAGATGCAGCAGGGTTGAGAATGTAAAGATGGAGACGAGCTTTAAATGTGTATCTGACAGCTGTGCTGTGATCAGGAGCTGGCTCTGATGAAGGCTGGAGGATGAAAAACAAGGGACAATTGATGAGCATTAATGTGCTTGCTCACCTAGATAATTAAAGGAACTGAAAAGCCAATTAACCTTCTTTTGACGGGGTTGTAAGTCTGCAAATATACTCATTCAGCTTTATCCAGAAAACATGGCATTTCTGCAGCATTACAGATGTCATTTGGCTCCAGTTAGCAGCTCGATATATAATCCTGCAACCCAAAACGTTTTCTTGCCGTTTCGCTCTGATGCTCGGGAACTCAAGTGGTCCTCTGAAAATGTGTTCCAATCATTTTAACAGCATGTATGAGTGATCAATAGAATAAGACCGTATTTGAATTTCTATTGGATGATGGTGTTTTATCATAAATATAAAACAGCCAGTGTTGTCTCTTTCTTAGGCCAGCTAATACATTTTAGTTTGAAAAATGCATATTTCTCTCTCCATCCACACATTTGATTTTCCCACACTTGGAACTTGATTTAGAGGAAGTTTTGTAGCTTGCTGCAGTAACATCGGATCACATAATTAGCCTCTTCAGCGCATGTGTGTACCTGTGTGGGTGGCTGGGTGTGGGATAGTGTGTGATATAATAATTGCTTGTGGAAGATCTTGATGTAAAGTCTTAAGTTTTTTATAAAGCAGTTTAGCATTAGCTTATGTGTGGTCGTTGTGCCATTTTAAACGCCACCATGTTCATTCAGGTTTCTATGCGTGGCAGAGTTTTAGCACAGTGCCAGTTATAAAAGCTGGTCAGGTAGAGAAAATGTCAATAAGTGCTGGGATGTGACATGATTGCTTTCTCTCTCTCCCCTCTCTCTCTCACTCTCTCACTCTCTTTGTTTCTCCCCAGAGTGTCCTTTACGGACACGGACATATTGATTTCAATCCCTTTCTTAAATGAGGGGCTCGCTGTGCTGTGAAGGTTTTTTTTTTTTTTTTTTGTTTGTATTTTTGTTTTTTGGGGTTTTTTGTTTTTTGTTTTTTCTCCTCTTCTTCCCCCCAAACATGCAATGACTCACTCGGTTATTGGAGTGGCAGTGGGTGGGGGAGAAGCTGCTCAAAGTTGTTTTCTCCAGATGCAGTGGCTCTATATATTGAAAATGCTGTATCTGAGTTAGTAGATGTGCTTAAAAGAAAGAAAACAGGGACATTTTTTAACAGAGCATGTAATGATGTCTTTTATTTTCTTATGATTTCTGTTGGTCAGAGGAGTTTCACCAGAGCCGTGATACGCACTCACTCCCTAAAACCACATTATACGTTTATTAGGATGCAATAAGCACTAGACTTTCTATGTCTGTCTCTTTCTCTATCTGTTTCTGTGTCTTGTGGATTTTTAGCATGTCTCTATCTGTCTGCATTTGCATCTGTTCAGCATTGTCTCTAGCTGTCATTCTCTCTCTTCTATCATGTCTGAGTCTTCAAGCTGTCTTTCTATGTTTCTGCCTGTCTGTCTTTGTTTCACAAACTGTCTGTCTGCCCTGTTTTTTTGTCCCTGAATATTGGCCTTTTTGTTATAAGTTTCTGTTCATCTCTGTGTGTGTGTGTGTGTGTGTGTGTGTGAGTCAATCACTGTACATCTGTATGTATCTGTCTGTCTCTTGGTATCTACTTGTCTGCCTCATTGTGTCTTTCGGTTTAGATTTTTGATCCGTTTTTACTTTTTAAAAATCTGTCTGTTTGTAATTTTCTGTCTGTTTGTAATTTTGCTATATGTCTGTTTCTCTTCGTCTGCCTCTGCCTGTCTTTGTTTAGTAATGTATGTATTTTGCAGCATTTTAATTTTAATTTTTTTTTATTCTCTTTCTTAAGATTGCGCTTTCTTTCCCTCTTTTTCGTCTCTGCTCTTATTGCTAAATGTGTGTTTCTATGCAGGTGGATGCGATCCTGAATCTGGTGTCGACACTGATCCAGGATCAGCCGGATCAGCCTGCAGAGGATCCTGACCCAGAGGACTTTGCAGAGGAGCAGAGTTTAGTGGGCCGTTTTATCCACCTGCTGCATTCCGACGATCCTGATCAACAGTACCTGGTGTGTAGTTCTTTCACTGTACAGTGGTAACTTGATTTATGAGGGCATTAATGTACGAGTTTTCCGAGGTACGAGCGGTCACTCGGTCGATTTTTTTTCTTTGTTACGTGAGCAAAAAATTGAGGTGCGAGCTCGAGACGCCGCTGCTAGATGGCGAAGCCAGAAAGCGGAGACTGTGACAAAAATTAAGATAAGCAAAAAAAGAAAAAGTAAAAAATGTAAGTTTAGGGATACGTAGTGTACAGTAGTGATAGCAAAAAAACGAGTTTTCCCTCCGCCTCAGCTTATCGCCTCTAATATCCGGCAGGTTAATTATTGCACCTGTTAATTAGCAAAAAGTATTTATTTAAAGAGAATGATGACCTGAACCTGATTATTGATTGGATGCTGTTACTCTGTTATGCAATTGAACTTATACAAAAAGTAATTTTTTTAATTAGTCTTTCTCTCTCTCTACTCTTTCTATCTACTCTCACCCTCTCTTGCACGCTCTCTCTCTTTTTTTTCTTTTAATAAAATGGCGTCAGAACACATCAGGTACATCATTTTAACACAACGCTCCAAATTGTCCTAATAAGACTCTAATGAATATGGCATCTGTTGAACCTACAGAAGACGTCTCACTGTTATGGAGCTATGAATTATTCAAACACGCCCTGCAGTTTTTCATTCTGTTTTGTACCTCCTACAGATTTTAAACACAGCCAGGAAGCACTTCGGAGCCGGGGGTAATCAGAGGATCCGCTACACGCTGCCCCCGCTGGTGTTCGCTGCCTATCAGCTGGCCTTCCTCTACAAAGACAATGCCTCCTCAGTACGTCTCCACACATGAGCCCCACACATATGCATGCTCTCAGACACACACAAACCCAGACACACTCTTGGAAGGAAGAAAGTATGAAGTGATGGAAGGAAGGGGCCCTCTTGCATTCTATAATCTGTTTCTGGATTTGTTCTTTGTCCTCTTTCCTTCCTTCTTTCCCTCCCTCCCTCCCTCTCTTGCTCCCTCTTTCGTGCTGTCTAAATTGAGAAATAAATGGTATAATGGTGGATGTTTATAAAGTATGAAAGACCAACAAAAATTGCATTGTCATGTCATGAAGGTTGACCATAATCACTGGCCATAAGGGGCAAAAATGTATACAGTGGTAAGAGAATAGACACTAGGATGAAGTTTACAGTAGGATTTTTAAGATTTCTTCAACAGAAACAAACAGTTTTTAGGAAAATTTGCTCTGATAAATACAGATTACTGAAATATTTAATTGAGAGACTCAAAAGATTTTGAATATTTTAGATAAATCTGTACCTTCTTCTGTTTAAAGTCATGGGCAGTTTGGCTGAATTGTAAAGAAGGGATTAAAACAAGAGCAAAATCGTTGTTGTTGATTCGTATGAAGTTAAAATGACAGAGGAGCAAATAACAGAGCTGTGAATGTGTGCTCTTGGATTTTCGTTCCTCTTGCCTCAGGCGTTTGCTTTGGTGACCGCAGGTATAGTTGCCGACTGACTGACAATGAGCGAGAGGTTAGGCTCGAAAATGCTTCCAGAAAATCCACCTTTATCTTAAAGATTTTTGCCTTTAGTCTTTTCCTGTCTTCTAATTTGTATTCATAAGTAAACCATCTGGATTTATTTATTTTTTTCAATCATCGTGTCATTTATTTCCCTCTCACTCTCTGTAGCTCAGTCACATAACGCATCAGTTTTCCGAATCAGACTTCTTGTCTCTTCTTGTCTTTTCATCTGCAGGATGATAAGTGGGAGAAGAAGTGCCAGAAGATCTTCTCTTTCGCCCATCAGACCATCAGCGCCCTGATAAAGGCTGAGCTGGCCGAGCTGCCACTGCGTCTGTTCCTGCAGGGGGCGCTTGCCGCAGGAGAGATTGGCTTCGAGAATCACGAGACCGTCGCCTACGAGTTCATGTCACAGGTAGAGGAGTAGCGTGAAGCGTGACTTGGGGTTTTAACAAAGAATTGATGCAACAGCGACTCTCGGTGAGACACTTGGGGACAGGAGGAGGTGAAAAGTGGACATAAGTATTCAGTCCTCGCTCACTAGCACGCGGGGGGGAAAGGTTCTTCAGAAAAAGTGTTAATAATAAATCGGTGTATTTCTTCATCTACCTGTTTCAGACACAGATAGATCTATTTATTAATCACAGGGTTTGTTTTTCTGTTTTGCTTTCTCTACGTCCCCCTGTTTCTTATTTTGGATCATGCTTTACATTTTACTTATTTATTTTTTTGCACTGTCATTGCCTCTGACTCACTCTCTCTGTTCATTTGCATCTCTCTCTTGCGCTCTCTCTCTCTCTCTCTCTCTCTCTCTATCTATCTATCTCTGTCTCAGGCGTTCTCTCTTTATGAGGATGAAATCAGTGACTCTAAGGCCCAGCTTGCAGCCATCACACTGATCATTGGCACGTTTGAGCGCATGCGCTGTTTCAGTGAGGAGAACCACGAGCCTCTGAGAACTCAGTGCGCTCTCGCAGCCTCTAAACTGCTAAAGAAACCTGACCAGTGCCGCGCCGTCAGCATCTGCGCTCACCTCTTCTGGTCTGGACGCAACACCGACAAGAACGGAGATGAGGTGGGTGGGCCTGTAGGTGGGTGTGTCTGTGCGTGCGTGTTTAGGTGGGCCTGTGGGAAGGCCATCGCTGTTTGTTTATACCACATGGAAATGCAGAATTCTACAGGTAAAGAAATTCCCATTCCCAATACACCATACCCCTAGAGAGAGAGGAGTGGCACTGTCGTGTTTTTTTTTGTTTGTTTTTTACTCCTGTTCATGCCGTTCTCAATTACAGATTCTAACTGCTTTTTCCTTTATTAATAAGAAAAAAAAAAAAGCTCGGATATTGTTCAGTTGGTTGTTGTTAAAGGTGGCGTGACTGCAATGATTACACACGTGGAGAGACAAACAGTAATATCACATCAGATTCATTTCTATTGCAGTGTCCTAACAAGTGACAAAAGTTTCTGTATGTCGGTTAGTTTTTCTGTAAACAAACCATCTATTTGTCATACTTTCAGAATTTCTGTCTGTCTGCCTCTGTTTGTTTTTCTGTTCGTCAGGTTCTTTTTCTGCCTGTCAATCTATCTGCCTGTCTGCTGTTCTGTCAGACTTTATCTGATTCTCCGTCTAATTTTCTTTGTGTATTAGTCAATTTGTAAAGCTGTCTGTCTGCTTGTTTGGTGTCAGTTTATTGGTCTCTCTACCCAGCTTGTTGTTGTTATTTAAATATGAATAGAGGGTTTTTTCTATTTTTATACTTCAATTTAGCGTTCAGAGTGCTGCAGCAGGAATCCATTGAGAGGCCAAATAACTATATCAATACCGAGATAAATGATCTAATATGCATTTCTTAGAATAGCCTTGTTATTTATACTTTTATACTTCACTGCTTTTAGTTAGCCGTATCTGTTTTTCAGCAGAAGATGAGGCAGAAATCCTGGGTAAAATAGAAATGTTAATAAATAAATAGATAAATGAAGTTAATTTAAGTGTGGAGATGAAGAGTGGACTGTTGTAGTGTGAGAGACAGTGAATCTGATCAGCAGAGCTTCCTGTTCTTAATGACTGCAGGAATGGAGTGGATTCTGCCCTGAGGACAGGTTCTGAGAAGAAAATATCCCACGTGTTGAAATTAGGCTCTAAAAATGGCAGACAGACAGTGAGTGATTGCAGCCGTTTCTCAGCCTCAGTGTAAGATTAATGCATGTAGTGCAGGCAAGATAAATCATTTGTTATAAAATATAAAAAATGGTAGAAAAAGAGTCTTTCTTGTGTTTTTGTTGCATCTAGACAGTAAAAACAAAGCAGTTGCTTAAGGTTAGAGGTGAAAAAAATGATTGTTGTTCCCTATAGCATTTAAAAGAGAGTTCTTTTAAATTCTTTGCCGTGATTGGCTGAAATTCTCATAAAGTAAAGATAAGACACAGGTGACCATGGCAACCACACAATCTCTTCACGCATTCTCTTGCTAGAGGTTCTTTATAGGTGTCTGTGCAAATGTTTATATAAAACAAATAGTAGTGTATGATTTTTATTTTTTTAAATATGATGTTTATGCTGTTATCCGAAAATAATCATGCTGAAGATTTTTCAATGACTGCAATATATGCTTCATTTCGTCCTCTTCAGCAGTTGGTTAGATGTTTATTAAAGAATTACACATCAGACATCTGATCAGTTTGTTACATTAAAACGAGTTTGTTCCTGTTATTACATTCTTGCAGCTATAATTTCCTCGTCACCTCACTGGATATTCCTTCCATAAATGTCTGCATAAAGCATCACCATATAAATGATTCCGCACATTATTTTATTATTGTCAGTGGAGCATCCGCCATACATGTCTCTGTGAATGAGCTGTTGCTATGGAAACCATAAAATTTCAGAAGTCTCTTAATATAAACCTGCGCTATTGTCAGAGAGGCTGTTATAGCAAATTTAACACCACTTTCTAACCAATCAGGATCCTGTAGCACCGCGGTGTTCATCACTGTTGCACTGAGAAAGCGTTTGCGGAGGCAGAGCCACGAGAGGACCGTGCCGATTGATTGATTGAACGATTGGGTTGTTTGGGATTGAAGTACTTTAAGATTTTGTTTAAAATGTTTTTATTCAGTCATTTATTTTAAGTTCTTATAAAAATCCAGGAAGTGCATGGTTAGTGCGTGTGACGTACGATTTGAGACGCGGTATACCAAAAGCAGAAATCAAATCTTTAGTGTAAAACTCAGGAAAAAATTAATTTCAAACATCTTCAGGATTGGAAAAACAAATAAATAAATATAAAAATACTCCTGCACTCTGGAGGTTCCTTCATTCCGGTCTCATACTCACAGCACTAAAGTTCCTGTTACATGTTTCCCCTGAAGTGCTGACGAAATTAGAGCGTAATTAGGAATTTATTTATTTATGTAAAGGTGTAAATGGAGAAAAACACGCTCTTAGGTGACACTAATTATACCTAATATCCTGAAAGTCAAGAGTTTCACCGAAAATGTGTGTTTAGAAACTGATGTGAGGAAGAGTATGATAATGATTATAACTATGAGGTAGTGAAGAGATTATTTTAGCAAGTTCCTGGAGTTTCAAAGGGAATATGTGGCCACTTATTGTTGTCTAATTTAAATTTTTTTATTGTTTAATTTTGGGTATGTTTTTTGTGGGTTATTTATTTATTTTTTTTCCTGTTCAAACACACATTGTGATTTTTTTACTCTGTCATATGTTGAGACAAAATTGTGTTTTACAAGGAAATGTATTCAAATCAGAATGGCAGCGCTGTGATCCGGTGAGCTTCTAAAGCAGGTACAGCATATTTACTTGGAGATTAGTATCAGGAATGTCATGGCTTTCTATCTCTAACCCCCACCCCCCGGGCACATTTTCTACAATACTCAATTTGATCTGAGTTTGATCTAGAGAGACAGCTCATCTCGACAAGGTCTGTGTAATCCGATTTGATTAATTGAGCGTTGAATCAAATGTATCTCCTGGTATGCAGGCTTCATCCCATCATGCTTTCTGTCCGTTCATTTGCATTTCCTGGCGTTCGGGAAGCCAGTGCTAATCAGGTCGATAGAATAGAATATTTGTCACATATACATTACAGCACAGTGAAATTTTTTTCTTCGCATATCCCAGCTTGCTCGAAAGCTGGGGTCAGAGCGCAGGGTCACCCATGATACGGCGCCCCTGGAGCACAGAGGGTTAAGGGCCTTGCTTAAGGGCCCAAGAGTGGCAGCTTTAACCCTCGACCTTCCGATCAGTAACCCAGCACCTTAACCACTGAGCTACCACTCCCCCATATCACTAGATATGCCGTAGTGATGCAGACTTAGGAGAAACGATCTTCTGAAATTCCTCCTGGAATAATAATAATGCACTTTGGCTCGTAATTAAGACAAATCACTTAAGTTTTGTCTTTTTATTTGCATTAAACGCATGTTTTGGAAAAAAACACATGGTTTGAGGTGATTTAGTTCAGCTTGGCCGTCTGTAAATATAGACCGCATTTTACTTCTCAGGGAACTAGTACAGGAACATCTTAGACATGTTATGGTCATGTGATCGACTAAAGCTCAGGACATTTTAAAATGAGGCGTATGCAGTAGCTCAAGCATGAGATATATAGTGTTTAGAACAAGTGAAGCTCCAGAAGACATGCCCATGTGTGTGACATTTATTCAATGGTGACTTATCCTGCCCTGAACAATCATAATGGATTGATATTATACAGTGTATGTCATGTACAATTTCCAAAGCTAGCAGTATCTGTTCACTGATCTCGCATAGAGCCGAATACGGACAGACTACACAAGCTGGCATAACACAGGAGCTCAAGTTGTGAGCGAGGATTTAAAATAACGTCAGATCACACACACATCATAGAATTGTTTCAAAAGAATAATTCAAGTCAATTGCAGATTTGTCATACCTAATTTGCATCGAGCTGAGAAAATCTCAATTCAAATGTCACCTTTTACTGAAGTCGCAGTTCCCGTGCCGTGAGCGCACACAGAAAATAAATGACAGGTTGACACTTTTTTTTTTCTAATTCTTTTCTTGCCATTTCTTTGTACATGATGTTCTTTGCTAAGCGATATGACCCAAAGTTTCTGCCGTTTCACAACGACCTAGTTAATGTGCTGAATTTCAGAGGAAACATGGTGTTTGGTAACCGTTATAAAGCAAACAAAGGTCTTCTGTGTCGTCTCGCCGAACCACACAGCATGATGATTCTGTATCGAAGCTGTCGTTGCCCTTAGCGACGTATTTAGGGAGCTTGGAGACAGCATCCAGCTCAAAGCATCTCTTTCATGCAGGGTCTTTGTAAAGCATCGATTCATGTTTTCTCAACTGAATTATGTCTTTAAACAAAAAAACATTGCTTCACTGCTGACCGTTCATGTGTGTTTTGTGTGACAGATCCGTGATGGGAAGCGTGTGATGGAATGCTTGAAGAAGGCTTTGAAGATCGCCAATCAGTGTATGGACCCGTCTCTGCAAGTGCAACTTTTCATCGAGATCCTCAACCGCTATGTTTGCTTCTACGAGCGGGAGAACGATGCGGTACGCTCGACTTTTCTGCTTTCAATTCTTCGATTTGAATTATGTCCTACATCTTTATTCTTCCCTACTCTATATTTTATTTGATTTTTAAAGGGGAAAAATCTGATAAATCATGTTTGGTAGCTCTTTTTCAGTCAGCTTATGTCAGCAATCTTGAACTTTCAGTTAAATTCAAATTGGTCTTTTTAGCTCCATTAACAATTAACATCGTCACAAAGCAGCTTTACAGAGAAAACAGAAATACTCCTACAGAAACCTTCACAGGACATTGAGTTATCGTGTGCAGAATTTGAAAAGAAGTAACAAGATAATTTTTTTGTTGCCTTTTGCTGCATTCGTTTGTTTGTCTGGCAAAGTTTTATTTTTGTCACAATTTCAAATCTGTAATATTTCTTATTCTTAAGTGTTTTCTGTTTCCGCATAGTTTTGCACAGTGCTGCAAATATAAACTGACCTACACTTACTGCCCTTTAACTTTTCTTGTCATTTTGCCCTTTTCTCACTTGAAAAAATAAGACTCTTGACAGCAGAGTGAATTTTTAGTCGTTTTGTGTGCGCGTGTGTGTGTGTGTGTGTGTGAGCACGCAAAGAGAAACAAACATATTGAACCAGCATGCTGTGCATGTTTTACATTCAGAGGTTATTCATTCATTTGTTTATCTATCGGGGAGAAAAAAAAACTCACACTCACACTCACACTTACACACACATTCTTCTTTCAGTAAGATCAATAGAACTTGGGTCTGAAAACTCAAGGACCAGAAATGCATTTAGATGAAAGGTGTGTGTGCGTGTGCGCGCGCGTGGGTTACCATGCACATCTCAGCAGGTAAACATAGAACATAATGCCTTCGACCTCAGTATTTTTAGCTCATTGTTGCTCATGATGTATTTGGTCCTTTAGCTTTGTAACTTTAAATATTGATTAATGGAAAACCTGAAAAAATGTTTCTGAACAAAGCATAAATTTGTTAGCGATTTCAGAGGAAGAGGAACTGTAGAATTTAGCCAGGTGTTTATCTATTTTCTATAGCAGTAGCTCTGTGCTGCGTAGCTGCATTCCACAGGTTTCTGTTTAAAAACTGCATAAATACAAACATACAAAAATCTTTATTTTTTGTAACAGCATGACAGAACTGTTAGCAGATACTTAGCGCCCCCTATGAGTCATTCCTAGCTAAATGTTTACAGAACTGTTATATCTCCATGATAATTTGCAGAAGAAAAAGAAAGAATAAATTTGTATAATTTAAACAATATAACAATGACATGAATCCAGATAAGATTATGCATATGCAGGTGGTAGCTTAGAGGTAAAGGAATTGGACTTTGTAATCGAATGTCATGAGTTTAAATCACAGCCTCACCAAGCTTGCCACTCCTGGGCCCCGTGATCTGCTCAGCTGTACAGTTTTGTGAATGAGAATGTAAATCGCTCTGGGCAGGGGCATCTCCCAAAAGCTGCAATGTAATGTAAACGTTCAGTAGCTACTTCATTAATGCACTCTAATCTCATCACAAGCACACCAGTGTTCACAGAGGTGGCCTTTACTTTTTAGACAGCAACACACGCTGCCCCCCGGTGTACATCAGCCTCACCGCTGTCCATCACATGTTACCGATTGGAAGAGAGAAATACTTCCTGTCCTATCTTGTCCTAAATCGAGCACTCCAGGTGCACCCAGCTGCAGCCCACTTTTCATTACTCCCTCATCTCAGCAGCCTCTCAGGTGCAGAAGCAGACCTCTCTCCTGCCGTAATTTAACAGGAGCCCACAGCATACACATACGTGTCTACCATGCTTTCATCTTGTTGCTTTCCTGGTCACTGGGATTTCTGAGGCATGACCTAGATTAAACCTTTTTTTGAGCATTTTCTAGTCTCTCCTGTGTAAAGAATATAAAAGCAGAGGGATGTTTGGCTTGTCTTTTTCTTGTTCTCCTCTACCTCTAGCATTCTGTCAGGCTGGATTCGTGTTCAGCATATATATCTGTGTATCCTACTCCGTCACGCTTTTGTTTCTGCGCACTTATTGGCCAGAAGGTTTGGATTAATTTCGAGTGAAAAGTCACACATTGAGGGAATTGTAGTGGTATAAGAGCAATAAAACACAATAGGATCTGCTGTTATTGCAAGATAATCAACTTCTCTAGTAACGCTGCTGTGTAACTCTATTTGCGGGAGCAGGATTACATAATATATGGATTATTAGTCAGCTGCATTCCTGATTTCTGCGTGTGTGTGTGTGCGCACATCCTCCACAGGTGACTGTTCAGGTCCTGAATCAGCTCATCCAGAAGATCCGCGAGGACCTGCCTAACCTGGAGGCGAGCGAGGAGACGGAACAAATCAACAAACATTTCCACAACACACTGGAGCACCTGCGCCTGCAAAGGGAGTCGCCAGAGTCAGAGGGCCCCGCCTATGAGGGGCTGGTGCTGTAGAGGCCACGCCTCCCTCACTTAACACACATACCTACATTTGTCTGTGTACACACCCCTATAGACACACGGAGAGAGATTGTGTGTGTTTTCACACTTGAGCTTTTGCTCCAGTTAATAGAAAAAACAACCCAGCCTGCCATCTTTCTATTTTTTCCTTTCTCCTTTTGTTCTTAAAGTTTTGTTTTCTTTCTATAAGTAAAAAAAGTCAAACTTTTTTTTTTTTTGCTTTCTCCTTTTTTCTCTGTTTTCCCCCTTTTTCCTCTCTCTGTCTTTCTTGTAATACCGTTCTAGTATTTTTTCACTCTTTATTGTTGCTTTTTCTCGGTTAGCCCGAGGTTGATGTGTGGCTCTGTGTGGAGGTTCATTACGATGTGCCACGTATCCTTACGCTTAAAACGAATCTGTGCTGCCGTTTGTTCTCAATTTTTCCTGCCATCAATTTGTGTGTCCTTTTCATTGTTTGCCTTTTTCGACCTCCCTGCTATTCCAGGCTGTTTATTTCTGTGGCGGTGTTGTAAGTGTATGCTGGAGTGAAATGTGAAAAGATAAAATGGTGTGTGTTTGTCACATGCTGGTGCGTTGGCTTTCCTACAGAGTGGACGCAGATGTGAATGTCTCTACCAATTTCCTCAGCCTCCAGCTCTGTGTATCCTGTTCCCTTATTTTTTTTTAAACTCATGATTTCCCTCTGTTTTCTTGGTGTATAATGTGTCTATAATCAAACTGTAAATCAGCTAAAAAACAGAATATCATTGATTTCATGACACTTGCTCAAATAAACAAAATATTAACCCTGTGAAACTTGATTTATTTTTCAGAAAAAAACAATAATGTAGAAAACTTTCTGCAGTAAAACCAAAGAAGGCAAAGTGGGTGGAGTTTCAAGACAATAACCAGGAACAAGCGCAGGATAAGCGGAAAGAGTCATGACAGGTTTGAAAGTTAAATAAGATTGGAATTTTACGGAAGGAGTTTCTAGTATCAGTGGTTGTAATCAATCAGTCAGGGTTAAAGGATCTTTCCTCAGGACAGAACTGTAACAGTATTTCTCATTAAATGTAAATATAATTGGATAAAATTGTATGATGAGTAAATTTTAATAGTTAATCTCTGACTGGAGGAGTAAAACAGTTCAGGGTGTTCCATTGGAGGAAAAATGATCAAATTTACGCTTCAGATCTGCTTCATCACACTGCCTCGCTGTTGAATTTTCCTTAGAGAGATTTTCTTTTCAGTCCTACTCTATATGCTGCTGTTCTCTTTAAATATTAAAAATGTCACCTTGGTCAACATTTAGACCTTTGCTTAATTACACTTGTGTGTTTTGGGGGGGTTCACTATAGATCAGTGTGTGTGTGTGTGAAAGGTTAATGAGGTTGTGTATCTGTGTGTTACTGGCTCTGTGGGAGAGACTGCGATTTAACACTAAAAGGCCAGACAGTTCCTAATGAACACACCATCATTCCTTTTGCTCAATTTTTTATGTCAATTCTTTTCTGGAGGTAAATTTTTTTCTTTTCTAATATTTTTAATATATAAAGTAGTGCTAATACAGTATAAGGACAAAAGTATGACTTTTCTAGCCAGATTTTCTTGCACAAACTCTTACCAAAATAAATTGGAGGCACGCAATTGTGTAGGATGTTCTATGAAGTAGAATAAAATTTTCCCTTTACTTGAACTATGAGACATATGTAAACCTGTTGCAGCATGACAATGCCTATATACAAAACCAACTCTATGATGATATGGTTTACATGATTTGCCTGCTACAGAGCTCTGATTGAGCCCTGTTGCACACCGACTTGCCCAGGTCTTCTCACCCTTAATCAGTACCTGACTTTTACAAACACCGTTGTAGCTAAATGAGCACTAATCTTCACAAACACACTTCAATATCTAGTGATAGTCTTTCCAGAATAGTGTAATTATAACAACAGTAAATGGGGACTAAATGTGAAATGGTGTGTTTAAAAAGCTCATGCCAATCTTTTTTTCAGTTGGTAAGTTTGTTCAAATAATTAATTAAATTGGTCGATTAATTAAATAATTAATTTAATACAATGAATTGCATTAGTAAGTGGCAAGTTTGTGGATATTGCTGGAATTTATAAATTTCCTATTGGATTAAAAAAAGTATCCATCCATCCATTCATCTAAACATACAGCCATTATTGCCCAAATAACTGGCAACAAAAGTGAGTACACCTTAAGTAAAAGTCCTGTTCAAAGAGTCTATATTTAGTGTGAGCACCATCGTATCTAGCAGTAAAATTAATCCTACTGGGCATGGAAATCATCAGACCTGCACAGGTTGTTGCTGGGATCCTCTTCCACCTCTTCCATAATGACATCACTGAGCTGCTCTATGTATTCACATGGCGCTTTTCCATCTTTTACTTGAGAATGCCCCACAGGTGCTCAATAGGGTACATGTCTGGAGACATACTTGGCCCCTCAATCACCTTCAGCTTCAGCAAGCCAGTTGTCATCTTGTCGCTGTGTTTGTGGTTGTTATTATGTTGTAAAAAAAAGCAGCCCAGTTTCTGAATGTCACAGTACATGTTGGAACCCCTGTTTCCCTCACTGCACTGCAGCTCCCTGTACCATCAGCACTCATGCAGCCCCAGACCATGACAGGCAGACAAACAGACTTGTTGCAGTGTGGAGCGTATTGTCTGAGCACTGACGAGCGGACCTGTCGCTTCTGCAACCTCTAAAGCAAACACTCATCCGCCTGTTTTTTGAAGCAGCTTTTGCACCTGATGCACAGCACAAGGACTCAACTCTTTTGATCAACCCCCTACGAAGCCTGTACCAAGTGGAACCCGTCTTGGAAAACATCTGTATGACCCTGTACCCCTACTGTAACCCATTTTCAGGGTGTTACTGATCATCTTATAGCTTAGGCCATCTTTGTGGAGAGCAACAATTCTAATTTTTCAAGGTGCCATGTTGAACATCCAGTAGTCAGTATGAGAGAATTGTATTTAAAGCACTGGATTTTAACTGCTTTTATACAAAAAAAAAAAACTTGAACATGTGGCTTTGTGCGGTTAGTCAGTGTAAACAATATATTATTGTTTCCATAGTAGTTTTAACACACTATCTGACACCGCTATAGTAGTAGCTAAATCATAGGAAGACTCTTCACATAAACCGATTCAGTTTGTTATGCAGTTGTTGATGTGGGGGAGTCTTCAGTGTCAATGACTTCTCCTATTAGGGGTAGCCACAGCGGATCATCCGTCCCCATACCACTCTGTCCTCTAACTCTGCCTCTTTCAACCCAACCACCTGTATGTCTTCCCTCACCACATCCATAAACCTCCTTCTTGGCCTTCCTCTTTTCCTTCTTCCATCCTCAGCATTCTTCTACCGATATACCCCAAGTCCATCCTCTGCACATGTCTCTCCTCTGCATACCATCTCAATCTCGCCTCCCTCACCTTGTCTCCAAAATGACCTACATGCGCTGTCCCTCTAATTAACTAATTTCTAATTCTGTCCATCCTCGTCACTCCCAACGAAAACCTCAATATCTTTAGCTCTGCTACCTCCAGCTCCACCTCCTGTCTTTTACTTAATGCCACTGTCTCTAAACCATACAACATTGCAGGTCTCACCACAGTCCTATAAACTTTCCCTTTCACTCTTGCAGATATTCTTCTATCACAAATCACTCCTGTCACTCTTCTCCACCAACTCCACCCTGCCTGCACCCTTTTCTTCAATTTTCTAACACACTCTCCATTACTTTGCACTGTTGACCCCAGGTACCTGAACTCCTCCACCTTCTCTATCTTTTCTCCCTGCAACTGCCCCACTCCACTGCCCACATGTACTCTGTCTTACTCCTACTGACTTTCCTTCCACTTCTCTCCAGTGCATACCTCCACCTCTCCAGGCTCTTCTCAACCTGCTCACTACTTTTACCACAAATCACATTACCACCCACAAACATCATAGTCTATAGAGACTCCTGTCTGACCTCGTCCATTAACCTGTATCACAACTGCAAACAGGAAAGGGCCCAGAGCCGATCCTTGATGCAGTTCAACCTCTATCTTGAACAATTCAGAGATAAAGCTGTAACTTAACTTTTAAATTTACTTTTTATTGACCTCTTCAGGTTTTCACCTCTGTCTTCAGTGTCTTATTACTGTTTGTAGCTATATTGGAAGTGAGAGCAGAAACCAACTGGTCTCATTGGCATTCGACAACATAACATGCACTAGTTAGCAAATATGATCTCACTCATTTTGAGTTAATTAGTACAAACATACTGACAAACTGTAAAGTCTAAACTATTTCCTGAAAATCACAATATTTTGTTACATCTTTTCCCCTAACGGTTTCAAAGTGCTGACACTTCATATCAACGCTTCTGCACAGTTGTAAACCGTTCCTGTAAGTTGTAATCTGTTTATGCAGAGCATCTGCTATATAAGTGCCTGAATTAGCTGGTATTGTGACACAATAATATTAGTACAAGCACATTATCATCCTGTGATTTGCAGCTTGTGTTCCACAATGAGGGAACCAAAACTCTTCCCTGAATTCCTGACAGCATGTTTCACTTTCTATGAATCTACCACTTGGCCTTTGTAAAGATGATGCGTGCAGTGTTCTATAGATCAGCCAACCAAGTGACCTTGACAGGTGCGAGTCATGCTGTTCTCCGAGCACGCGCTGTGGCTGTCGGTTGCCACGGAAACTACCAGACTTTTCAAAGCGGAGAAACCCGACAACAAAATGGCCGTTGTTTTGCTAAGTAGATTTTTTTTTTTCCCTTTCAAATGAGTAAATAATGATTTTAAAGCTGGCTGAACTCAGAGATCAAAAATAATCATGAGAATAATCTCGCTCCGAGACGCTTCGGTACTAATACGCGATTTAACAACAGAATGATAAGCTGATAAAAAAGGCCACACAATCCTTTTAAGAACGTAAACCAATTTTTCTGTCATAAGCATCACTGAGCCAATAACTAGCTAGTGAAAAAAATCAGAATGGAACATGTTGCACCTTTTCTTTTTTTTTCTCTCTTTTTAAAAATAGAAATAATAGAGGCCTTAGAGACTGAAATGTCAATCATACAATACTGCAATTTTTCTCTCTCCCCTCCAGAGCCTTATTTTCTCAAATAGCCCTTCAATTTCTGGACATGACATTTTGTCCTCTCATGAGCAAAGCACTTGATGATTTAATTAAATTCCGCCACATCAGCAAGCAAAACTGCTCATCTGATTTAACTCGACTTTGGTGTAATCTAAAAAGTTTTGATTGCCATGTGGAAGTTCCAAACCAAATATGAAAAAAGAGGATACATGCTGTAAACTATTTTTGATTGTTCTATTTTTTCATGTACCACCCACAATTTGACTGCAGTCTAAAAAAAATCTGAGACTGAAGAAAGTTACTCTTGTGGATGTGAAAGATAATGGATAAAGACAGCATTTTGACTTTTAAGAGACCAGTACAGATAAACATTGAACAATCTGGTCAAAAACCATGAGTCTAGATTTTTTAAGTCATCATTTATCCATTTCCCAAATAACATCTTTTTGTAGTAGTTTAAAATCATTTAACTGTGTACAAACTCTCTGATTAAAACATAATCACAAAGATTTACAAAATACTCCATGCAGTTTTAATACAATTCACTGTTTAATCAGTCAGTGGAGAGAAATACATTTCCATTCATTTTCATTTGACAGGTCGTGTGAAAAAATTGCATTTTTTTAAAGACAAAATAAACATGACATTTTGTTTGTTTCCACCAATGTTCTTTTTCTATCACAAGTAACATGATAAAATGGTCCGATTCTTTGGATGGTTATAATAATAGGGTATTAATTTTGGGGGTGGAGGGGGTCCTAAACAATATACAAATATTTATACATGTAATACACACATGAGATACTCATGAACATCTTGAGAACCCTTTTCTCAAGAAGAAACATGCACTTAACTGGAACTTCAGGGTTATGGCTTCAGTAATATTTTCTTTTTGGTGGGCTTTTTCCATTTTACTCCCTAATCTGAACTGTAGAATTTGTTAATGCTTCCCTCTGAGTGTGTTGGACAGTCTGGTGACTGAGCTGTATGTTACGTGGTATGTTATGTGATGCTCTAGTTGCTCCATATTCTCCAGTTGTAATGTTGCATCAATTACTGGCTCCCGATGCCTGTAGTACTGCTTCAATTGAGACCACGTTGAGGCTTTTCATGCTCACCCAAAAACCTCAAAAAAACAACATGAAAGATACACAAGACTGGGTTTACAGTACTTCAATCAGTACTACAGTTTCTTTTTTTATTACACCAATCCAATACTGATAGAGATTACTTAAACACCCTGACACGAACATCATCAGCACAAATGAACACCTCAAAGATCTCAGTCCTGCATGTGTTAGTATTTTTGGTCCATGTACTGTGGCTGGATCTTGATTTTACTCGGACACAACAGTTTACTGAAAGCCCTCCTAAAGCTGGTGTGGCAGAGCGGATAAAGCACAGGATTGATGGAGGAATTAATCCACAGAAGCCAAAAGGAGATCTCGTACAGGTAGTGCTGAACACACTGGCCGTGACAGGCAGCACGGATGATCATCAGGAGTGTGTACGGAGCCCAGCAAAGGCCAAACACACACACAATCACAGCCAGAGATTTGGCCACCTTTTTGTCCCTGGAGAGGCGAAATCGGCTGGCGAGACTTGAGGAAATGTCAGCTCGGCTTCTGTGAGACAAGCATGCATTTTCAGCACAATTAAAACCCGTCTCGTTCACCACGTCTCCAACCTGAAGAGGTGGAAGATCTGGAATTGCACTCATTCTCCTCTTTGTTGTCCGTCCGATATTTTCAGAATCAGTTCCTGACACTGTGGCGTTGGACAACCGACAACACCGTGACCTAGAGTTTGAGTTTTCAACAACACTGCTCTCTTCAGCTGGCCTCACAAAAAATACACGCTGAACATCGGCAGTGCAGAACGGCTTGGCTTCTCTGGTTCTCCCGTTCCTGGGGTGCACACAGGTAGAACGCTCTTCTCTGAGCACACAGCGGTTCCGGATATTAATGTAGATGCTGAGGTTAAAATAGGTTACACTTATAAAAGGTGTGAAGAATTCGACAGTGGAGGCGGTCATCAGGAAGTACCAATTGAAGTAGAACTCTGCGTAGCATTCGCCGTGAGGAACCACACTCTTCCCAGCAATGTGCTCCCAGCTGATGATCGCTGGTCCATAAAGGAGAAAAGCAGCCAACCAGACGCACAACATCTTCAGCACGGCCTCACGGGTCACCCCCTTCTGGCAGCGGTAGCTCACCTAGAACAGAAAATTAATCTTATTAATCCATTACCACCATGCAGCCTTCCATTCTTTATAGACAAATCTTTAATGGCTCCCCCTAGTGGAACCCCTCCAGGTAGAACCCTTAACTTTCCAAAAAATATTTTAAGATTGCAGAATTGTTCGCTCCTAAAATTGTTGAATTGTGATTCAAAAATAAGCCCATAGAAGAACCTTTAAAAAAAATACCAATAGCTATGGTGTCAATGTGGTGTCTAAGAACCATTGGGGTTTCTAAAACACCACATTTTCTGACATGCAATTAATGAAATTAAATAGTGTTGTTTTTTTTTATGCCAAAAAATTATTTGATTATATGATAAATGTTTAAGCCTAAATCTGGATGGATGTAAAGAATAAAAAAGATTTAAAAACTTGATCAAATTAGAATGAGAATGATTGGCATTTCTTTTCGTTTTTCTCATTTCAAGCATCAAAACCACTTTGTAGCTTCTCATCTAGTAGCAGGAAAAAAAGCAACTTACAGCTCTGGTGACAGAGAGGAACCTGTCGAAGCTGATAAGCACAATGTTGAAGACTGATGCTGTACACAGCATGTAGTCCACCACTAACCACAGCTTACACAGACCTCTGCCCAGCCTCCACTCCCCTGTCAGAACGTAGGGAATATACACCGGGATACAGAACCCACCTACATATACAGGTACAGAGGGAAACATGCAAATTATCATTTTTGGAACTGACAGATTTTTATACGGTCTTTCCTTTTGATTTTTCTTTTTCATTATACTTTTTTATCTTTCTAAATGAAAAACCTTTAATAGAGTTATATATTAAACTTTTATCATCTGTGCTAGTTTCAGATGCATGTACAATATGACAACAGACTATTTATCTTTTTTTTTTGTTTAAGATTTCAAGTAGAACCTCTTCTGAGATGTAAAAAAAAATCAAAAGAAAAAAAAATCAGCCTTTTTAGGTTAAATCTTTAAAATAGATAATTTCTTGTATGTCCTGTTATGTCATCATAAACACATTCAATATAAATATATACCATTGCGTTTATTAATCAACAAATCAGTTTATCTGATTGTTGTTGAATTTTTTTTTTTTATTTACTATATGCAAGAATAATTTAATGATTAAAGTAACATTAACAGACATGAAATGTTCATGCACAGTGCATTTTCTGATATTTTCTATTATTCTGCCCGTTTTAAACAATGACATGTTGCTGTTTTGGTCTCCCACGTGCAATTCTGACGCATGTAAGTACAATGTCTCTAAAATCACGTTCAAATCCAAGCATGAATCCAGCACACATGTGTTTATTATTATTATTATTTCTCCAGAGCGTGAGATACAGTATCCAGTCACTCACCGACCAGAAAGTCCGCAATGGCCAGATTGAGGAAGAAAAAGTTGCCTTGTGTGCGCAAACTTTTCTCCACCACGAACGCCAGGATGACGAGCGCGTTCCCGAGCACGGTAGCGAACACTAGGAGCGTCATGAGCGCGGTGACGAGCACCGCGGAGCTCTGCGAGAACTGGCCGTAGGACTGCGCGCGCCTTCTGTGCTCCAGCGCGTCCACGGTACCGTTGACTCTGTCGGGCGCGGACCAGTTGGAAAGCAGCAGCGCGAGCGGCGCGTCCGCGGAAGGCTTCCACGCGGAGGACACGGGCGTCGGGAGCCCGAAACTGTGACCCACGGCGAACAGTGAGGACTGCATGCTGCTGAGGCAGAGTCAGAGGTAGGAGGTAGAGGCATGGGCAACGTGCCGGACACGCGCGTGCGGTGTGCGCCGGGGTTCACTGCGTAACTGAAGTGGAGACGCAGCGCGCGCTGATTTATACCGGGCACTTAGAGAGACGCTCATTGGTTGCACCTCATTCAACTCAGGGATGGGCTCAGGGACATTAACCCTTACTGTAGTGATGGTAAAGACATGATCTCTGTTTTTCAAATCCCATGCATAAACAGCTTTCCGGTATCAACTCAACAAACAGCATTTTTGTTTGTTCTGATTTATATCATCCCCCCCAAAAATATGGTTTTTTTTTCTCCTTTAGCAACACAAAATACAGAAGTATTCATGAACCTTATTCAGATCGCAATAGATAACCTGAACAAGTTATTACCTGACCTATTCTACACACCCTGGTACCCCCTGGTTAAATGTGTGTATCTTAAATTTTATCAAAAGTTTGAAGACAAATTGTATCACAATCACATTTTCTAAATACATTTTGGCATCCCTGTTTTTAATCATGAGCTTCGGTTAATGTATTGAGTTTGCATAGCTCAGAGCATCATACCACCACTGGCTTGCCTTCTTCACAAAGTGTATCCTGGTGTCATACCCCCACCTTCCATTTTTAAATGGTCCATTGTATTAAATTTCAGCAGTAGACAGGGATCAGCATTGGCAATCTCCAGTTATGCAGCAAGCTGTAATGCAAGGTGTACTGAAACTTATTAGATCAGATTCAACTTTATTGTCAATGTGCACCGTACATGTGCATGTACTATCAGAGCCAGGCTTTACTTTTCCAGCAATGTGTGCTTCAGGAGCTCTTCTATGAGACTTAGCTAGATAAACTAGCCTTCACTCCCTCTATGCATTAGTGAGCCTTAGGAGCCGTTGACCCTGCCACCAGGTTGTCCTTCATTGGATCACTTTTAGTACGTATTAACCACCGTATTTTGGTGACACCTAACAAGACCTGTCATGTTGTGTGTAAAACATATTTTTCAAATCTAACATCAGAGTGTTGTATAGATCAGAGCTGTACATGTAGCTCATGGTGATCACGGAATGATCAGAAACTGTGTGATTAATATGAAAATGCTGAACAGCAATGTTTAAGCTTTGATGTGGAAGGCAATATTTGTACCTTAAGTTTTCAGATGTACAAATGGTATGCATGGTGATTTTACCTAAATGTTTGCACATGTAGACTGCTTGATCTATAACACAGTGAGTGATCACAGTGTGTGTTCTCCATGTCAGAATATGTTAATGCATAGACCTGTAATTACATACACCCATTTTCTAATTACATCATTGATCAGCCTGAACTGAAAATCAACTCATGTTGAAAATGTGCTCCAAAATCAGCTTGAATTAGCAATGATTGATTACGTCTATTAGCTTGTTTTGGTTAAATATGTGTGAAAACAAATTATTACCAATGGCAAATAATATTTATTCTAATTTGGACACACTTTAATTATTGAGTGAAGATAACTGATTGTTTATTGTGCAGCCAATAGTGACATCCTGTTTAGTTGCTTTGATGTTTTATTTATTTATTTATTTATTTATTTATTTATTTATTTTATACTTCCTGTTAGACGTGTTGTTGCATGTGTTTGTGCAGTTGCTCTGCTTGTGACAGTTAATAACATTTCTGGTCTCCTGCATACAAATGCCTTCATGCATTTCATTCAAATTAGAGATTCATCACAATTCAACAACAGTAGGGACATTGCAAATTTCATATTGTGGGTAAAAATCTAAAATTATTTGCTGAGACTGTTTGAAAATGAATTTGACATCACAAAGATGAAGTGCATAAAATTGCCATTATGAAAGGACAAGCTGGTCACAAGAACTATTCAAGAAATATGTACCAGTACCCAGTTCTTCACTGAATAGGTCAACGTGTGAACTGAAACAATGAAGCTTTATGTAAATGCCTTTCAGCATTAATTCACAATCAGAGGTGTTCCAGCAAGCAATCGAACAAATCTTCACAGGGTTCTCATGTGCCATAATTATTGATGATATAAATGCTGGTAGGAAGGGAGAGAATCACGAAAGGTCAAACTGAAACTGAACCCCCACACAAATGCAAATTCAGGTTTAAAGAAATCAGTTATGTGGGTCATCTGTTCATGAAACATAAACTAAAACCTGATCCTTTTTCCTGGCAGTAGTCTCTTAAATTCTTATCCACATGTATGGGAAAAGCAGTCATTGTAGGGATGGACAATCGACCTTGTTACTATTGTGAGTAAAAACTGCTCCCACACTTTTACAACTTAAGCTGCACAAATTCAAACTGACACTCACCTAAAAGAGAAAAGCAGTTCTGTCGGACACACTCTCACATGCTCCATGGAAAATAATAACACTTCACTTAGGAGGATGAATCTGAAGTGTTGACAGTCTGGCTGATCTTTCCCAACCTTTAACAAGAGCTCAGAGACATCATGCCGAAAAAAAAAACCCCAGCGCTCTGCAAAATCATTCAACCTGTGAAGCATGAATGGCCAAAGAGAATAAAAATGGACACTTGGAAGATGAAGCCACTAAATGTAGAGCATGTGATGCTGCCGTTAACAAGATATTTAAAACAATGGAAAGTCTTGAGGTATATCCAATGCCTTGAATCCTCATCAACAGAAGGAGCCATAGAGTTCACCTCCATGACATCCAACCGCCATGGGCTGTAGAACACATCTTGAACATCTTAAGACCAAAATGAAAGACAAGCTAAAAAAATCAAATCATGCTTTCCTGTACACAAGTCTCAAGTGGTCCAGCTGCAAACATCAAAAGGCTTTGACGAGATTGGAGTAATAAAGAATTACTTGTCAACCCCATTGTGGCGTCTGAAGGTAAAGTGTACAGGTGGAATCATCAACATTCTGTCTTGAAGAAGGATTTCCTGAAACACATAAAAGACAAACTGAATGTGAGAATATACCTTCAGATCCCAGGATTGATTCAAGCAATGACACTGACTAACAGTGCAGTGCATGTTGAACACATCATAACTGATCATAACAACCATTCTAAAGCCACTAGATATTTGGAAATTCCAAACCCAATCCTAAGAATGATGTTTAAGTACACTGATCAATTATAACATTACAACCACTAACATGTGAAGTTAATAACTGATTATTTTGTTATAATGGTAACTGTCAAGGGTTTGGATATATAATGCAATTAATGAACAATCAGTCGGGAAGCTGATGTGTTGGAAGCAGGTCAAATAGGCTCAGAGTGACTTTTACAATTAGTTTCTTTGTGATTTAGATGAGATTTCCTAAAAAAAAAAAAGGGAAAATAGTAAATAGCAAATAGTAAAATTCTACTGATTTTATTAGCACTTGACTATTTTACTCATATTGAACATAGAGTCAAAGACGCACTAGTCCCAATACAAATATACATGTTATTAAAAAGCCAAAAACAACTGTGAGGGTTTATTTTCTAAAATACAAATCAAACTGAGCTCAAGACCAACACAGCAGCATCTTCAACAGCAACATCGCCACTTCTGCAGCAAAATGCAACTGTCAAATTAAATATAGTGTAAAATGTACACATAATGAATCATAAATGTAGTCGAGTTAAAAATGCAGTTGAGTAAAGAGTAAACATTGCTTATAATCACTGATACTCAGTAAAACTACAAAATATACTATAAAAAAAGTGTAGTAACAGAAAATGGAAGTTTTTGTATGGTGTTCATATGTAGTGGTTTTTAAATGTGGGGTTAAAATAGTGACCTGGAAACAGGGTCATACCTGCTGAATTCAGTGATGCTCTTAGGAATTCTGACCATTAAATTTCACATTTTTATATTCTGTAAAAGATATAAGAAAGAAAATGGAAATTTGGAAATGATTAAATGTATTATTTTGGAAGGAGGTATAAAATTATGGAAAGGAAATGTATAGTTGAAGACTTTACGTGTGTGTGTGTGTGTGTGTGTGTGTGTGTGTGTGTGTGTGTGTGTGTGTGTGTGTGTGTGTGTGTTAGTAACCTAGCAGTTATTAAAAATATTTGGTCTCCTATATACAAATGCCTCCATGCAAATTAATCTAGTATTGATCTAGTATTTTATAAGATCACTAATTCTGTTTAAAATTTTACTATAGGTTTTGGGAATGATGACTATGCAAAATATATATATACACATTGCGATATACAGTGGTGTGAATTCTTATTTTGTTTGTCACACTTCAATGTTTCAGATCATCAAACTAATTTAAATATTAGCAAAAGATAACACAAGTGAACTCAACATGCAGTTTTTAAATGAAGGTTTTTATTATTGAAGGAAAACTAAATCCAAAACTACATGGCCCTGTGTGAAAAAGTGTTTGCCCCCTAAACCTAATAATTGTTTGGGCCACTCTTAGCAACAACAACTGCAGTCAAGCGTTTGCGATAACTTGCAATGAGTCTGTTACAGTGCTGTGGAGGAATTTTGTTCCACTTATTTATGCAGAATTGTTGTAAATCAGGGTTCACAAGCATGTATCGCCTTTTTTAAGGTCATGCCACAGCATCTCAAAAGGATTCCGGTCAAAACCTTGACTAGGCCACTCCAAAGTCTTCATTTAGATTTTGTTTGTGGACTTGCTGGTGTGTTTTGGATCATTGTCCTTCTGCATAACCCAAGTTTGCTTCAGCTTGAGGTCACAAACAGATGGCCGGATATTCTCCTTCAGGACTTTTTGGTAACCAGCAGAACTCATGGTTCCATTTATCACAGCTTCCAAGTCTTCCAGGTCCTGAAGCACCAAAACTGCCCCAGACCATCGCACTACCACCTCCATACTTTACTGTTGGTATGATGTTCTTTTTCTGAGATGCGGTGTGACTTTTACACTTTTATTTTCCCCCAAAAATAGTTTTTCCTGAAAGTCTTGGGGATCATCAATATGTTTTCTGGCAAAACTGCAACAGCAGTTTTCATCTTGGAACTCTGCCATGCAGACCATTTTTGCCCAGTCTCTTCCTTATGGAGGACTCATGAACACTGACCTTAACTGAGGCAAGTGACCTCTTGGAGGAGTCATCACTGTGCTCTTGAGGTAATTTTGGTCAGCTGGCCACTCCTGGGAAGGTTCTCCATTGTTCCATGTTTTAGTCATTTTTGAGTAATGGTCCCCAAGCTTTAAAAATAACTTTATAACCTTTTCCACACTGATAGATCTCAATTTCTTTCTTTCTCATTTGTTTCTGAATTTCTTCGGATCTCGTCATGATCTCTAGCTTTCGAGGATCTTTTGGTCAACTTCACTTTGTCAGGCAGGTCCTATTTAAGAGATTTCTTGATTGTGAACAAGTGTGGCAGTAATCAGGCCTGGGTGTGGCTAGGGAAATTTAAATCAGGTGTGATAAACCACAGTTTTAACAAACACTTTTTTACACGGGCCATGTCGTTTTTTGTTTTCCCTTAAAAAAAAAACTTTATTTAAAAACTGCATGTTGTGTGCACTTGTGTTATCTTTTAATAATATTTAAATTAGTTTGATGATCTGAAACATTAAAATGTGACAAACATGCAAAATGTTAATTTTTTGCGCACCCATTTTCCTTCCAGTTTTTGATAATAATAGAGTTCAGATATTTGCCTTATTTCAGAAGTGGCTATATTTTGAGAAAATTTATATAAAATCAAGAACTCTTTGTCTGGTTTTTCTGGAGAGACGTTTTGAAAGAAAATGAGTCAGAGTTTTTGGCGAGCTCGTTCAGTATCAGAGTTGATTTGTATTTGCATCAGTTTGTCTATAACACAATGCAACATGGTGACTAATTTCTAGAACAGTCTCCAAAAATATCTAAAGTGACTGACACTAGATTCGTTATGAATTAAATTACAGCCTCACTCTTAAAGGTGACCTTTTGGCCAGTTTATAATTGGACATGTGTGCAGCTTTAATTAATTCTCTATTATGCAAAATATGTCTCTCATTACCACAATGCTAATGGCTGAAGCTGCAGTATTGAATTTTCTACACACTGTTCTATTCAAGATAACCCAGAGCACATGTTCATGCCATGCGTCCTCTAGGTTCCATATAGTCCAAGACGGAGCATTCTTTAAAACCAAATGCAAATATGTTCTCTTTTATAGCATGCTGATTGAATTTTTCCCTTTAGAGTACCAGCAAACTGACAGATAAGAAGTTTTTTCATTCTTTTATTTTTTTTTTAATCTGAGAATGAAAGCTGGAGAAGGATGAGCGAATCAATTTAAATTGTGTGTGTCACAATTCATAAAGATCATCTCTGGGAAGGATTGTCAGGTCTAATGAGGCGCCTCATGTTAAATGGACAGCTCTGACTGCGGCTCGTCCACTTCACTGCTCCTTGGCAGTGTTCAGACACAAGGCTTGAGTCTGAGTCAAGTTTGTACAACTCAAAGCACACATGCAGATTTAATTCTTTAAATCTTTAAATCTGTGATGCGTAAATGTGGTTCAGTTGGACAGGCTTTGTCGTCTTATCCTGGATGTACAGTGGGTACGGAAAGTATTCAGACCTCCTTAAATTTTCACTCTGTTATATTGCAGCCATTTGCTAAAATGATTTAAGTTCATTTCTTTTCCTTATTAATGTACACACAGCACCCCATATTGACAGAAAAACACAGAATTGTTTACATTTTTGAAGATTTATTAAAAAAGAAAAACTAAAATATCACATGGTCCTAAGTATTCAGACCCTTTGCTGTGACACATATATTTAACTCAGGTGCTATCCATTTCTTCTGATCATCCTTCAGATGGTTCTACACCTTCTTTTGAGTCCAGCTGTGTTTGATTATACTGATTGGACTTGATTAGAAAAGCCACACCTGTCTATATAAGACCTAACATATCACAATGCATGTGAGAGCAAATGAGAATCATGAGGTCAAAGTAACTGCCTGAGGAGCTCAGACGGAAGCCTCTCCTCAGTGCAAGACACATGAAAGCCTGCATAGAGTTTGCTAAAAAACACCTGAAGGACTCCAAGATGGTGAGAAATAAGATTTTCTGTTCTGATGAGAACAAAATAGAACTTTTTGGCTTTAATTCTAAGCCGTATGTGTGGAGAAAACCAGGCACTGCTCATCACAGTCCCAACAGTGAAGCATGGTGGTGGCAGCATCATGCTGTGGGGGTGTTTTTCAGCTGCAGGGACAGGACAACTGGTTGCAATTGAGGGAAAGATGAATGTGGCCAAGTACAGGGTTATCCTGGATGAAAGCCTTCTCCTGAGTGCTTTGGACTTCAGACTGGGCCGAAGGTTTACCTTCCAACAAGGCAGTGACCCTAAGCACACAGCTAAAATAAGGAAGGAGTGGCTTTACAACAACTCCGTGTCTGTTCTTGAATGGCCCAGCCAGAGCCCTGACTTAAACCCAAGTGAGCATCTCTGGAGAGACCTAAAAATGGCTGTCTACCAACGTTTACCATCCAACCTGACAGAACTGGAGAGGATCTGCAAGGAGGAATGGCAGAGTATCCCCAAATCCAGGTGTGGCACAGACAGGTTTCCAAAACTCATGCTTTTTTATTTTTCTTGGCAACAGCGTTATGGGTTAGTCAAAGAAACCTAGAAATAAGAATCAGAAAATAATAAGGACATAATCCTCAGTCTTGCACACATACAGTAATAGCGGAAAAATGTGGTGGCAGGCTATTCCCAAAATACTGCTATGCTCCTAAAGGAAGCGCACAATATTTCACCCATTACACCGTGTAACAGCCACTGTCTTTCATTAAAGCCTGTGTAAAGTTCATTAGTTTCAGTGTAGACACCTGCGGCTTATAGACAGGTGCGACTTATTTATGTTAAAAATAAAAATCTTTGTCAAATTCAGTAGGTGCGGCTTATATATAGGTGCGCTTTATAGTTTGGAAATTACGGTAAATGGAAACTAGGCATTTCAAGAAGTCAAGAAGCATTTTATTTCCAGAAAATTCTGGTTCCAGATGTTGTAATTGTTGTGAAAATGTTAATAAATAACAATATCACATTTCTGTAACATTTTTAGTGTAGGATCCCCAAAATGTGAAGATATTATTGCAAGATAAATATTATTTTAGATGTGTTTATAACACTAAAGACTCGTTATTTCTTATATGTTGCAGTCTCATGGCCTTCAGTCAGAACCTGTCAAATAATAATGATAATTTTCTAAAATTCTCCATTACAAACCATAGTGTACAGCGCCTCCCACCACTGCCAACATGCATATATCATGTCATTTGAGCATTAACCATATACAGTGAGGAAATAAGTATTTGAACACCCTGCTATTTTGCAAGTTCTCCCACTTAGAAATCATGGAGGGGTCTGACATTGTCATCGTAGTTGCATGTCCACTGTGAGAGACATAATCTAAAAAAAAAAATCCAGAAATGATATTCAATGATTTTTAAACTATATATTTGTATGACACAGCTGCAAATAAGTATTTCAACACCTGAGAAAGTCAGTGTTAATATTTTGTACAGTAGCCTTTGTTTGCAATTACAGAGGTCAAACGTTTCCTGTAGTTTTTCACCAGGTTTGCACACACTGCAGGAGGGATTTTGGCCCACTCCTCCACACAGATCTTCTCTAGATCAGTCAGGTTTCTGGCCTGTCGCTAAGAAACACGGAGTTCGAGCTCCCTCCAAAGATTCTCTATTGGGTTTAGGTCTGGAGACTGGCTAGGCAACACCAGAACCTTGATATTCCTCTTACAGAGCCACTCCTTGGTTATCCTGGCTGTGTGCTTCGGGTCATTGTCATGTTGGAAGACCCAGCCTCGACCCATCTTCAATGCTCTAACTGAGGGAAGGAGGTTGCTCCCCAAAATCTCACAATACATGACCCCGGTCATCCTCTCCTTAATACAGTGCAGTCGCCCTGTCCCATGTGCAGAAAAAACACCCCCAAAGCATGATGCTACCACCCCCATGCTTCACAGTAGGGATGGTGTTCTTGGGATGGTACTCATCATTCTTCTTCCTCCAAACACGTTTAGTGGAATTATGACCCAAAAGTTCTATTTTGGTCTCATCTGACCACATGACTTTCTCCCATGACTCCTCTGGATCATCCAAATGGTCATTGGCAAACTTAAGACGTGCCTGGACATGTGCTGGTTTAAGCAGGGGAACCTTCCGTGCCATGCATGATTTCAAACCATGACGTCTTAGTGTATTACCAACAGTAACCTTGGAAACGGTGGTCCCAGCTCTTTTCAGGTCATTGACCAGCTCCTCCCGTGTAGTTCTGGGCTGATTTCTCACCTTCCTTAGGATCACTGCCAACATGCATATATCATGTCATTTGAGCATTAACCATATACAGTGAGGAAAATAAGTATTTGAACACCTGAGAAAGTCAATGTTAATATTTGGTACAGTAGCCTTTGTTTGCAATTACAGAGGTCAAACGTTTCCTGTAGATTTTCACCAGGTTTGCACACACTGCAGGAGGGATTTTGGCCCACTCCTCCACACAGATCTTCTCTAGATCAGTCAGGTTTCTGGCCTGTCACTGAGAAACAGGGAGTTTGAGCTCCCTCCAAAGATTCTCTATTGGGTTTTGTTGTGTATCTGTTTTATTTACTTAGTTTTTACTCGTGTTCTCCAGCACACTACACATATTTAACATCCTGCTTCCAGTATGCATTGCACTTTCATTTCTTAAAGATACAAAGCATCATTCCAGTACATGACAGGTTTAGGTCTGGAGACTGGCTAGGCCACGCCAGAACCTTGATATGCTTCTTACAGAGCCACTCCTTGGTTATCTTCTAAGTGGGAGAACTTACAAATAGCAGGGTGTTCAAATACTCATTTTCCTCACTGTATAACATATATTATTACCTACTGCACCTTCTGTACATTATTTACCCTCATCCCTGTATGTATGGACCCCATACCCTTATTTTTCACACTGCTATTTATTTATTGTAAATAGGCCACTTATGCACTTCTGGTTACATGCTAACTGCATTTTATTGACTCTGTACATGTATCTTGCGCAATGACAATAAAAATAAAATAAAATCTAATCTAATCTAATCTAATCTAATCTAATCTAATGTCAAGAGAGGAAAAAATGAAAGAATAGAGAAGACGAAGAAAACTTAAAGTTTTATTCATGCAGCTAGGATGTGTTGCTGTAAATATTATTTTCAGTATTTTTCCAGCCTTGACAAAGAATTTATTCAAAACCTGGAGGTAGACAAATGACTTTTGTCTCACACTGCATAGAGATACTCTGGGGAAGGATTGTCATTTGAACTGGTGTGAAAAGGACATCTTCTGGGCAGAATTCAGAATTCGGCAGCAGTGAGTGATATGCATTTGACAGTGGTGTTATTCTCTAGTCTGAATAAAAAATAAAGGCAAATATTTGCCACATACTTTCATTATTGTGAACAATATTGTTATAAAAGCATTTAAGAAGACCTTTGTAACTGTGTCACAGATACAAATAATTTGAATAAACAGTTACAAATCATTATTAGGTGTGGAGTCAGTAATGTATCTTCAATAACAACATATGGAACTATATAAAATCCAAACATTATGGTTCTGGTTGTACAGATTTTTCAGGAAAGCAGAACTTTACAGTATAGAGATGATGTTATAGTTATGACTGCATCACATTCAGTAGTCTCTCTGTCTTTCTCTCTGTTAGCTAATTTATTTTAAATGTTTATGTTGCTTGCACATCCACTTGCATATCCACTAATAACTATATTAAATGTAGCTGCTGTGCTATAATGTAAATAGGGAATAAAACATTTTGGGCAATGCTGTTATATAATAATAATTAACAGTCATATCAGAGATACTGTTATCAACCTGACAAACAGCCTTTTCTATAATAATGCATTGTTGTATTCATCTTATACAACAATTTGTTAACAATTTAAGTTTTTAATAATTAGAGAATGTCATATTTTTACCCATATGTAGTTACCTTTAATGTTGCAACAGCTATTAATACATTCCCTAATCAGCCAATCTTTCTATTAATAATAATAATAATAATAATAATAATAAATAATAATCTTAATAATAGAAACTGCATCTAGTCTGCTTACTAGAAAAAATAAGCAATTTCACATTCCTGAAGACTTTTCTACTGCCTGATTCAATTAATGTTTTTTTAAGAAAAACCTTACCACATTATTGATTTTAAGAATAATAACCTTTAATTATCAGAGTTACATTGTGCCAAGCATCCTCTGTACAAGCTGTTGCTATAGAAATGCTAAACTAGAGGAGAGTAATAAACTTGTCAATATAAAACTGATTTGCAGCTGCAGGACTTTATAGAGAATTAATCAACACCTTTTGACTAATCACAAAACCAAACTCAACAGCGCTTCGGTGTAAGAATAAATTAAACTTGTACAAATCGCTGTGCATGACATTGAATCGCTGGCTTTCAGTTTGTTTTGTTTGGCAAATCACCAATTGATTCATCCTCGATGTTTAGCCAGGATCAGGAACATGTCAGGTGTTTAGAGCATTTTTGTTACTCAAGCCAAAAATCAGGCAGGAATATAAGCACTAAAGAGCAAACCAGAACCTATATCGAAAAAAACCCAGGTGCTTTTTATTTACACACCTGCCGGATGCTGGTTATAAGCAAACACTGTAATACATTCACTAAATGAAAGGGTTGGTACTGTAATTATAGAGCAGTTTTGTACACACCAAGTAGTGTGTGTAAGTGAGAGTGTGTATGAGTGAATTTGTGTGAGTGTGGGCAATCTGGATTATGTAACATCACAAAAAAAATTATAATCGGAGTAGGCCACCTTCAAATGTCCATGATTAATACGGCTTTTAAAAAAATCAAATACTGATTTCCTGATTCCTGCATGTATGTTCTGAAAACCCATGAACTACATATTAACTGTGAGAAACTGTTTAACTCTAGACAACCCTATAACATTCCATTGAGCATCCTTCACTTTTCTTTCTCAAGGAACATTCAGATGTAGACCTTTATACATGTCTACAATTAAGTGTTGGTCTACCACAACATTCTTTTAGGACAACAAGGAACCTTTAACTAATCAAATAAGACTTAGATTTTTTCTGATTTTTGTCACCCTTAAAGAAATGTAGGTGGGAGGTGTTAATAGTAGGGATGAGACCAGGAGATGGTGGGAGTAGAAACTGACACAAAAAAGAAAAACAAAGAGTAAATTCACTTTTAGAGCAGATGCCTTTTTTTTTTAAGAAATGCTCTAAAAGTCTCTATTAATAACATCCTTGCAAAGCCGTCTTACAAGCTGATTTGGCCATGCTCTCTGTGTGGGAGGGGCATACACTCTCTCTCTCTCTTTCTCTCTCTCTTTCTCTCTTTCTTTCAAGTGTGTTACACTGTGCTGTGATGGAATTGGATGACTGCACATGTCTTATAGTTATCACATGCTAGCCTTCAGCCTCCTCTTGTTGGTAGCTGGGGCGTGTTAGGGGAGATGAGGCTCGCGGTTGAGAATTGGTTTGTGACCAAAATTAAGACATATAAAAAGAAAATACAAAATGAATACAAAGAAACTAAACAACAAGAATTGTCCATGCCAGTGGGTCAGGGAAATGTTAGTGCAGAAAGAAAACATGTAATACTTGGCAAAGATAATAGGCATTTAACTATTGATTGGATGGTTATGAGTTCAAATCCCCGACACACCAAGTTGCCCTGTTCACTCTTTGAGCAAGACACTTCATAAGTGTGCAGTTCTTTCCTGTCTCCGTGGCTGCTTTAAATAAAAAGATTGAATATAAATAGAAATGTATTCCACTATTTTATCCAGTTGAGAATATTTCGAATTTAGAGCTTTTATGTAACTTAATATTGAGTCCAGCTGCATCCTGATTGAAGCTGAGGGCAGGGTCTGATTGGTGCCTTCAGTACCTGGAGGTTCACGCTTTGTAAGCATGCATGTGGGCTTTTAATCTGATGCACAAAGAAAAAGAAAGCCAGTAGAAAGAACACAGTGCGATGTTGTGGGAGTGTTTTGTATTCTGGTCCATTTGCAGCAGTCAGACTGTGTCCAGAGTCTAGTCTTGACCTGACAAGGGACTCAATGAGAGCCCGAGTGCTTTCCGACAAATCTACTTTAATCCTCTTGATGTTGAAAAGAAGAAAACCTGTATGATTAGTCATGCAGCGTACCATCATTAGTCATCAAATACAGAAGCAATTTTATCTGAGGCAAACCATTTAGTCTGACCAAAAATAGATGGACAGCACAGTTCCTGAATATGACTGACTGTATTAACAGTGGATAAGAGATTCTTATTCTTTGTACTTCCAAAAGGGGCCAAATTATAATCAGTCTATAGATAAGCAAATGAAATGTGTGGTACTGTGTACTGAACAAGCACGTCTGCACACATAATAGAAGATAATCACTGCAGTTGGGAGGCCTGAAAGAGTTTGTTGGATGAAGGATCATGAATTTAATTGCAGTGCAAATCTCTCCAGTCTTCTAACTAATGAGAATATGTTCACCTGAATCCCTAAAGCAGAAAAGATTTTTTTTACATTGTATAAATTATATTGAATGTGTAAAATGACATGTAAATGCGTACTAGCAAAAAATAACAGAAGCCCACTTGCTCCTTGGATTCTTTCATACTAATGAATAATCATGTTATCGACATGAAAGCAAGAGTGCTTGAGCGTCAAGGACACTTAATATCGAGGCACATGAAATAGCCGGTGTCCTTGCACAGCTGTGAGATGACATGATAAAGATGTCGTGGGAAGAAAAAGAGAAGGTGTTTAGCGAGATCATAAGAAATAATCAATAATAGAATGTGCAAAAATATTTTTTTTATTTAAAGCTTCATGAAAGAGGATGAATTCTTAAACTCAGTAGATATAAACACGACAACCCGTTAATGATTTTTGTAAATAAATTAATTCAAGCAGAAACAATTGAGCAGTGCATGATGCCTTTCATTTGATTCACTGATTAACATTAATGAAATTCTTTATTAAACAAACAAATAAAAAAGACGATGTGATTAACCCTGAATATCTTTTATATTAATGTCTATAATGGTGTCCAGTTTATTTTGTAATGAGCAATTTAATTTAAGCTTCTTTTGATAACATTAGGCTGTTTTTGTATTTGATTATACAACATTATATATGTATGGTAATATAATAGTGCCCACAGTGCTGTGGTCAGAAATTATAAGTTTTGTAATGAGTCAAATACAGCATTAATATACAAACAGAAAAAAAGCAAAGAACTTGACACTCAGGAACTTAGCATAAGCTTCACTGTTTGTATATACTGTATATATATATATATA
>MU551534.1:649023-731542 GCA_024362625.1 Silurus asotus
ATTTTTATAGCATGACTTCATCAAACAAATCGCGGCAACGCTGTTGTGTAAAAAACCCTTCAAAAACACGTGCATGCACATTCTCAATCATTAACACACATCATGTACATTTCAAGCACGTTAATATACTGCCGCCATTTTGATTTTTGTTTATCTCGATCATCGGTTATCTCGATGCTTTTTGCTGCACAGTGATATCAGATAAACTCACTTCTCACAAGAATATAGAAAATACAGCTCCAACAAAAAAATGTCAGCACCAGAACTGCTAAAAAATAACACACATATTTTATTATAAGCTCATAATTTGAGCTTCAGGGTGCAGGTTTTCTGTAAGCATGCATGTCATATTCATAGACCAAAATAATTCTTATTTCAAATAACTAAAATCCCTTTCCATCAATCAAAGTGTCTAAGATTACAACAATAGTGACCAGAACATCACACATGCTCCTAATCAGGCCTTAGCCACATTGCTGTGTGTGTAAGTATGTTTGATGGCTTGAATGGGCATGGTGAGCTTTGGCCATCTGTATGCGCCTACACACCATGTGCTCCTCACACCAGTAGAAGCAGGTTGGAGGGGGTTGGAGTGAAGGGGAGTGATGTGGTGTGGTGTCTTGGAGGTGGAGGCTGACATTTTGTTTTCACATCCCACAAGCCCAGAACTGCACTCTGTCACTCAGTAAAACAAACACAAAGCCTCAAACTGGATGACCAAGTGTTCTGAAAACGCATTTAATCATGCTGTATCTGCTGGTTTTTATCTGGTCTACAGAATAAGAAAAAGAATGTAAAGCAATGGAATATCATCCCCACTGCCTGGGTCCCACTCACTCAGCCATGACCTCATCTCTGAAAATTAGGAACGCAGTAGA
Source organism: Silurus asotus (assembly GCA_024362625.1). Classification (NCBI taxonomy): domain Eukaryota; kingdom Metazoa; phylum Chordata; class Actinopteri; order Siluriformes; family Siluridae; genus Silurus; species Silurus asotus. The sequence continues at coordinate 649,902 of MU551534.1, forward strand.
CCTTCTATGCTGCCTCGTGGCTTGCGGATTGGACTCATTGTGAATATTTGGATTAATTTATGAGTGGTTACCATGACAACTCAGCGCAGATGGGCGACAGCCAAAGTGGAAGTGACACCCAAAAAAAAAACAAATATAAAATGAAAGGAAAAGGGGGGAAAAATTATTAAAAGAGAGAAAAGAAGGTACTTGACAGTTCCTTCGCTAATATTCAGTGTTAAAGCAGCAAAGCTATGGAGAATGATGGAGAATGAATAGTGAATATAATGAAAAGAAAAATTACAAAAGAGAAGGAATACTTGGGGAGACAGGGGGAAAAAAACAGAGGATCTGTGTACAGATAAAAATACAGCTGGAAAACTGAAAAGACTACCCGAGAGAGAGAGAGAGAGAGAGAGAGAGAGAGTCAAAGAGGCACATGCTGTACACTCATTTGCATAATTATCATAATATCTGCATATTCGTATAGCTCTAAGCCGACAACTATACTGAGTAAAGCCTTTTGTCACGGATGGGGATTTAAAAATAAAATCTTTGACTCTGTATTGCCACCTCCTGGACACAACCATGGCCGAGTGAAAAAGTTAGGACACCCTTAGCATACACACAAAATAATCATAGCTATAAAGGACATCTATTTAGATGTTTCTCCCGCCCAAGTAGAAAAGAAATTACAATTAATAAAAAATTATGATAATAATGCAGCAAAAACTACATGAGACCAGATCTGTGGTTTGCATTGTCCTTTTTGAATACTGTGTTGCTCAAATATTGTATAAGCTAGCAATTATTTTGAAGACCCTTGCTCCCATTTATTGTTATTGCTGATTATTGTTACATGATAATTTGTCGGGGGTTTTCACTTTTTTTTTTTATTTTTTTTTTTTATGTTGTTGTTTATAAATGAGCAAGGACATTGTTTCCCAGTTGTGCTTCTTTCTCTGGTACATCAATTATTGATTTGGTAATTTATTTATTTATTCATTTATTCATCTTTAGCTTTTAACTACTGTAACCTGGTCAGAGAATAATGCAGCAAAAACTACATGAGACCAGATCTGCGGTTTGCATTGTCCTTTTTAAATACTGTGTTGCTCGAATATTGTATAAGCTAGCAATTATTTTGAAGACCCTTGCTCCCATTTATTGTTATTGCTGATTATTGTTACATAATAATTTGTCGGGGTTTTTTTTTTTATGTTGTTGTTTATAAATGAGCAAGGACATTGTTTCCCAGTTGTGCTTCTTTCTCTGGTACATCAATTATTGATTTGGTAATTTATTTATTTATTCATTTATTCATCTTTAGCTTTTAACTACTGTAACCTGGTCAGAGGTTCTGTGGACTCACAGTATACTATGAACATTGAATGTGGTCATAGCCAAAGACTTTGGACAAAAATAGTATGAAAAGTAAATCATTTTTATATTCTGGTGTTAGCAATATACATAGATTAATCCAAAGGAGCTTTTGGCCTTTATTTTTTTATTATTATTTTTTTTTTTTGCATACAGTATATTGGATGTTTGAAATAAGTCACATAATTAAAAAAATACATTAAACTCCTAAACAAGATTAAAAAAAAAAAAAAAGCTCCTCAAGAACTCCTAGTTTTATTTTGTTTTTTAAGATTAGGGTAACAGGATTATGGCAAAAGTTCTGTTTACCTTTTTGTGTTAGGTTACAGATTTTAATGGCTTAGATTTAGTAGATAATAATTTTTAGATACATTTGTACATATTTTTCTTTTTCACCCAGAAATCATCGGAGTGGTTTACTCATTTTATTTGATTTCAATTAACGATTAAAATATATACTTTATAAAATGTTTACATAAAAGTAGGTGAAGCCTCCATATATGTCTTACACATTCATATTCAGTGTTTATGTTGAAGATCTGCCTGAAAAGCATTTCACCCACAGTGTGCCATAAATCAAAGTGTAATCTCTACATTACTAAAAAAAAAACCTTGTTTTTGTTTTTGAGGCTTCAGATGATGATGTATTTTCTCCTAATCAGCCTCCCTACTGTTAAAAACATCATCATGAAACTTTGCAGCAATTAACTGCTATTTTGCAATGTGAATTAAATGTAAGACTCCTGAGTATTAAAAACAGAATCAGGAAGTTTTCTTAAGTCAGTAAACAACAGGAGTAAATACTTTTAAATCTGTGTGATATAAAAATTAAAAAAATATTGAATCCACATAGGCACTCTGTGTACTTCACTTGTCTGCACCTCATTATCATTGTTCACACCTTAACATTATGTCTCATTTGGCTGCTTCTGTCGTTGTTTGTAGTGTGGCTCCTAACTGGATGCCTTTTTTCCTGTTTCCTGCGTTTCTCTCTTGTGTATCTTTTCATTTGTAGTCAGCTCTATCTGTGTATCATATAATAATAATGTTTTTGTTTGTGTTGTTTTTGTCTGGTTGGGCATTAACGTGAGTTATGATTGAGCACTGTGTACATTATGATGCAGATAAGCTTTAAAAGAAATTATAATAGGCAATATTAAGTATCCTGGAAACTGGCTAGAGTGTGATAATTGTGTCACACTCTATTTTGCTTTAAACAAAAATGGCACAAATATAATTTCATATATACTGGGTAATAGCTGCCATAATTAGACATTCTGTCTTGTGTTGGACAAAGATAGCACATAAAATAATGAGGTTTATGGACTGGAATTAACCCTGTTCATAGATTTGACTTTTAGACATAAGTTTAACACATTTAATTTATTTCAAATCTCTTCAAACAAATCACATATAGGTCTATTGTATTGTTGTAAAAGAGTTGGGTGAAAAAGAAAGTGCAACAACTCTTTGAATTCTATGGTTTTACGTATCGGTTTACCATAACGCTTAGAGACACATTTTCTTGAAATGGAAAAAAAGCCTACACATAACTCCCAACTCGTCACATATGGACGTGTTCATCAGTATCTCTTGGCCTCACTTTTTGGTGCCTTGGGTACCCTTTGGCTTAATTTTTCAACATGCAGTGTCAGGGTTAGGGTTAGGGTTAGGGTTAGTGAGAACAGGTTAGGGTTAGTTGGAAGTGACAACTGAATGTTGTTTCCCAGACGGCACTTTGATATCAGACAGCGAGTGAATTTTAAGATAAAAAATCAGTTAGACAGCTAGATAAATATGACCTCGAGGCAGTCTATTACCAAACACATCAAATTTCACCGCCGCAGGCTCCGGTTTAGACTTCTATAGAAGAATTTGGGAAACCCTGCACGTACCCAGTTATGAAAAGTTATGCCAAGGGATTCTGACAAATGCGTCTATATGTGACAAGTTGGGAGTGAGAGCGTGTTCAAAAAGCATATCAGCACAAACACCTGATACCAACTGTCACAGTTGTGACAGTGCTGGACGGGTGTTGATTTGGGCTTGAACCTGGGTAATTACAGTCATTAATTTAACCGTGAGCTCCTCTATATTACAGCAGAGGCCATCTGTCCGAAAACTAAAGCCAAGCCAAAACTGGGTAATGCAATAGGACAATAATCCCAAGCAAACCAGCAAATCTACAACAAAATGGCTAAAAAAAGAGAAGAATCAAGGTGTTGCAGTGGTCCAGTCAATATTTAGACCTCAAATAGAAATGCTGTGGCAGGACCTTAAAGAGAGTTGTACATAAACAAACACCCACAAACCTCAATGGAATAAAGCAGCATTGTCAAGAAGAGTGAGTCAAAATTCCTCTACAATGATGTGGGAGGCTGATAAAGTCATAGAAATAAAAAAACTATTACTTCAGGTTATTGCTGCTAAAGGCGGTTCTACAAGCTATCGAATCCTAAGGTGTACTTAGTTTTCCCACACTCTCCAATTTAGCTTTATTGTTGTAAAATTACTAATTTTAAATAAGCTGATAATGACCAGATGATTGTTATTATGTCTTGTTAGATAAAACCATAGAATTTTTCTTCACATAACCATAGGTCACATACCTTTTAAAAAAGCTACATTATACTCTCAAATGGGAGAAGTGGACAATTTATATTAAAAAGTGTGCTTGATTATATTACTCGATTACATGATTTTTGATCAGATGATACATTACTGAGATGTGGAAAATATTTGAATTCTGAAGCTTAAATTTGTGAAAAGAAAGTGGAGAAAAAAACCCTTATTGCTCCTCCAAGACTAATTATGAAAAAACAGTATGAATAATATCAAGTTGAATTAGATGATTTTCTTTGTATATGTGTATTTAAAACGATTATAAGAGGCGACTAGCTGCAATCTTGTTTGTGCAAAGGATATGTTTTAGCTAAACTTTTGAGCTCAAAGCTGATAAGCTGACAGTTAAATGATGAAACAGCAATTCAGTTGCTAAATCCTCCAACAATGTAGCATGGCCAAAGAGCGCCAATACTTTTTTTTAATGAGCAAATTTGTTCGTCTTTAAGATAATTTATTATTTTCTGTTTAATCCCTCAAACCTCACTTAGCTGTATTTTTCTCTAATCAGTCAAAGCTGAATGCAAAGCCATTTGTACTGATATCAATAAGACTAAATTAATTCAGTTTTATTTGTGTATAATGTTCTTATAGAATGCATTACTTAGAAAAGGATTTGCATTAATAAAATAAAATTCAGTTTTTACGAAAAGATTGGAACATTCGAATGCTATTCGGGTCTCATTTTTTAAACCAGGAGCAGATTTGAGAGGTTTTTTTGTAACCTCCGGGGCATCGATGGTGCATGACTATGTAGTATCCAAGGGCAGGTTCATTACTAAACTCACAAAGAGCCAGATCAGCAGGTGTTCCAGTGAGAAAGTACACTTCATCTTGCATTCTTTTTGCTTTTAGGACTCACAAAAACAGCTTTGTTCAGTTTAATATGGTGTTCTGAATTCGTTCTGACTCGCAAGGAAGAAAGTCCACATCAATGTTAGACATCTCATATAGCAGTAGAGGGAGAAAAGACTCCTAGATGTGACTGTTTAAGCTTTTCTTAAGTCCATAGTAAAATAACATACATTCATGTTTACAGAATGTGTCCACAGTTACATACAGGTACAGTATATAATGCGACTTATAATTTCAAGTGAAAATATCTTGACCGTAGTAGAAGTGATTGAGAAATATGAGTATAGTTGTTACTTTTTTGCTTTTAAATTTGAAAATATTTATACTATTGTTGGGTCTCGATTTTCTGACCTCAAATAGTATCAGTTCTGACAATAGCTGCAAAGCAAATTGCTTCCTCATACTAATGCTTTCATTCTGTTATCTTTTCTATAGTAAGAGCTCATTCACAAATACTTGTGTAGTAAATGCTGCTAAAATAAATTGAAATAAAGTTTATTGGGTGAACATATCTATAAGAAGAAATGCTTGTTTTTTGCTTAACATTTACATTTGTGATATTTAGCAGATGCCCTTATCCAGAGTGACGTACACAAGTGCTTTGAGTCTCTATCAATGAATTCAATCTTCACTGGTATGGTAGATTACAAACTTAATACAAATCAGACTATAACTCTTGAATTCTACAAAGCAAACTTGGAAAGTGCTAATTAAACTGTTTAAGGAAGAGGTCAGTCTTTAACCATCGCTTGAAGATAGTCAGGGACTTCGACATACGGACATCTAGGGGAAGTTCATTTCACCACCTCGGTGCCAGAACAGAGAAGAGCCTTGAAGTACACTTACCTTTAATTCTGAGAGAAGGTGGTACCAGTCGAACAGTGCTGGAGGATCTCAGACAGCGTGGTGGAGTGCGAGGTGTGATGAGGTCTCTGAGGTAAGATGGTGCTGGTCTATTTTTGGCATTTATTTAGGCAAGCATCAGTGTTTCAAATCTGATACATGCAGCTACTGAAAGCCAGTAGCAACAATTAGGAAGGAGTATTCAGTGCCAGTGCCAGTGCCAGTGCCAGTGCAGCTTTCTGGCATCTTCATGACAGATTAGTTTATACTTTACAGTTTCTTTATAATATGACAAATTGACACTATTCAGGCATAACATTATGACCACCTGCCTACTATTGAGCTGGTCCCCATTTGCTGCTAAAACAATCCTGATCCATCGAGCATTAACACCATTAACCTTTTCAGCAGTTTGAGCTACAGGAGCTCGTCTGTTGGATGGGACCACACGGTCCAGCCTTCGCTCCCCACGTGCATCAACAAGCCTTGGCCGCCCATGACCCTGTCGCAGGTTCAACACTCTTCTCCTTCTTTCTTTGGACCACTTTTGATACTATCGATACTGACCACTGCAGACCGGAAACAAACCCACAAGAGCTGCAGTTTTGGAGATGCTCTGACTCAGGTGTCTAGCCATCATAATTTGGCCCTTGTAAAAAAAACTTAAAAAAAAAGCTCAAATCCTTGCACAGGCACATTTCTCCTGCTTCTAACACATCGACTTTTAGGACAAAATGTTCACTTGCTGCATAATATATCCCACCCACTAACAGGTGCCAGGATAAAGAGATAGTGTTATTCACTTCACCAATCATAATGTTATGCCTGGTAGGTGTAATATAAAGTAGTACAGGAACTAACTTGTTTCTTATATTTTCTTCAGAATTTAATCCCGTTTGTATTGTTTGTAGCAGGAAGACTTGTGCATATAATCTCAAAAACACTATTATACACATAGTAAAGCACGGTGGTTGGACCATCATGAAATGGGGCTGCGTCTCTTTAAACAGTACTTATGCGTTACATTTCATCAAAGTAAACACAAATGGCATGAGGTACCAGGATGTGTTATAACTGAAGTATTGAAAATGGAGATAGGATAATCATTTAAATGAATAACGATGCCAAATATACAGCCATATTATCTCAAGGCTGGTTTCTAAAGAAAATAAATGTGTGATCAGCGGTCACTCAGTGTGGGTTATCGATGGAAAGTCCATGCTGTTGAGCCCTGGTGCAAGGGCCTTAACCTTCTCTCCTCCGGGGGTGCCTAATCAGGACTGATCACTAAAACCAAGAATTTCACTGTGCTCCAATGTATGGTAGTAAAAAATAAAAAAATAATATTTTAAAATCTAGCAATTAAAAAATGAAGTGCATTTTGTGACTTTGATTGTTGTGGTTATAAAAGAAATAAAACATTCCAGGATGTGTTGTTATAAGAAAGTAATAAACTTCGGGGTGGAAACAGTTACTCTTCATCACAGCACCTGATTATTTTCCTGTTAACACAATACAGCGTATTTTATTCCTCTTACTCCATCATTAATGAAATCTAAACTCAGCACTGAATTCACACAGCAGGGTCTGTTTTTAATATATAAGAAGCCATTATCAGCATTTTCTTGTTAAAAGTTTGCCTTCTCCTTTTCCAACTTCTTTTCCCTATAAACTCTTAACAGGTCTGGTATCCCAGCAGGCACTGGGGCACCGTCTGGCTTGCAGAAGACAGACTGCATGTTTTTCTGTACTGCTCCCGCTGAGCCTTTGGCAGTAGGAAAACATTCACTCCTAGGTGTGGAGATGTTTCTAAACCTAACTGTGGGATATTTAGAGTACTAATTAACAGTTTTGTTAAAACCAAACCAGTGCAAGTGAGAAATTATGTACCTGGAAGGAGTACACTGCTGCAAACATTTAATTTGAATTTACGCTTTTCCTTTCCTGAAACCTCAAAAGAAAAAATAAAGTGGTGAGAAATGAGCTGTAGAATATTTAATATATTTTTGTTTTTGTTAATTAATAAGATCATCATGGATCATCTGTCTCCATACCCCCCTGTCCTCTACATCAGCCTCTTTCAACCAAACTACATGCATGTCTTCCCTCACCACATCCATAAACCTCGTTTTTGGCCTTCCTCTTTTCCTTCTGCATGGCGACTCTATTCTTAACATTCTCCTTCTCTAATAAACTAATTTCTAGTCCTGTCCATCCTCATCACTCCCAACGAAAACCTCAACATCTTCAGCTCTGCTCCCTCCAGCTCCACCTTCAGTCTTTTACTCAAAAACGTTCTATGTTGTAAGGTCTCTAAACCATACAACATCGCAGGTCTTACCACTCTCCTATAAACTCTCCCTTTTACTCTTTCAGATATCCTTCTATCACAAATCACTCCTGCCACTCTTCTCCACCCACTCCACTCTTTACTTCTCTAACACACTTTTCATTACTCTGCACTGTTGACCCCAGGTACCTAAACTCCTCCACCTTCACCACTTCTTCTCCCTGCAACAACACCACTCCACTGCCCTCCCTCTCATTCACACACATGTACTCTGTCTTACTCCTACAGACTTTCATTTCCCTTTCCTTCACCTGTTCCCTACTCTCACCACAAATCACAATGTAATCCACATACATCATTGTCCAGGGAAACTTCTGTCTGATTTCGTCCGTCCACCTGTCCATCACCATTTTTAACATGAAATGACTCAGAGGCGATTCTTGATGCATTCCAACCTCCACTTAGAACCAGTCCTCATACATGTCCTGCAACACATTCACATAATTCTTTGACACACCAGACTTCCTCATAAAATTCGACAGCTCCTCTCTTCACCCTGACGTACGCTTTTTCTAAATCCACAAACACACAATGGAACTCCTTCTGACCTTCTCTATACTTCTCCATCAACATTCTCAAAACAAATAATGCGTCTGTGTTGCTTTTCCTCTGCATGAAACCATACTTTTGCTCACAGATGGTCACCTCTTCTGCCTGGCTTCCACTACTCTTTCCCATAACTTCATGCTGTGACTGATCAACTTTATTTCCCTGTAGATACTGCAGGTCTGCACATCTCCCTTTTTCTTAAAGATCGGTACCAGTACACTTCTTCTCCATTCTTCAGGCACACTCTCACCTTCCAGAATCTTGTTAAGCAATCTTGTTAAAAACTCCACTGCCATCTCTCCTAAACATCTCCATGCTTCTACCAGTATCTGGTCTAACCGACTTTCCACTCTTCATCCTCTTAATCGCTGCTCTCACTTCCTCTTTACTAATCCTATCCACTTCCTGCTTCACCATCTCCACACCATCCAACCTTCTCTCTCTCATTTTCTTCATTCATCAGCTGCTCAGAATACTGCCTCGCACTTTTCAACACACTCTCCTCACTAGTCAACACATTTCCATCTCCATCCTTTATTCTCTTTCTTAGTCTCCAACCCTTCATACAGCTCCTCATATGCCTTTTCTTTGGCTTTTGCCACATCCCGCTTCACCTCCTCCTTGTACTCCTGCCTACTTTTCTCATTACTCTGTCTAACCCAATTCTGTTTTGCCAACCTCTTTCTCCTTAAGGCCATACCTACCCATCAACTTCTCATCACCTCTGTTCCCTTTACCTACATGCCATTTAAGTCTGCAACAATCACCAATCATTATTTCGAGGTACCTTCTGCCACTTCATCTAACTCACTCCAGAATTTGTCCTTCTCCTCCATCTCACAGCCCACTTGTGGAGTATAGGCACTAATGACATTTATCATCCCCCCTTTAACTTCCAGCTTCATGATCATCACCCTATCAGAAACTCTCTTCACCTCCACTACACTCTTACTGTATTCTTCTTTCAGAATCACCCCCACACCATTTCCCTTTCCACCCACACCATAAAGGGACAGTTTAAATCCACCTCCAATGTTTCTAGCCTTACTTCCTTTACATTTGGTCTCCTAAACACACGACATATCTACCTCTCCCTCTCCTTCTTCAGCCAACAGTAGCCCAATTTCCACCCTGTAGACTAACAATACCTGTGGCGGTCGTTGGTAATGAGGGGGCTCGACTGATCCGGTATGAAAATTTGTGAGATATTTAATTTGGCACATGTTTTACACTGGATGTTCTTATGCAACCCTCCCCATTTATCTGGGCTCGGGACCGACACTAAGAGTGCAAGGCTTGTGCAACCCTAATGAAATTGGGATGAAATTTAGAATTACCTTAACTGCTTCTGTAAGAGCCAATTGCAATTTTTGTATCACATTTCATGGGCTTATAAAGAGATCGAATTATTATTTTGAAATAAAAGCAAACTTTGCAGTTATACACAAACACTGTATACCCCTACGCTGCATTTTGTTTTAAAGCTGGGTTGTGAGTCATATTACTCGTTCATCTCTTACAGCATGAGAATTTTCTGAGATAGTTCTCTTCAGCAAGATTTTCACAAGGGCATGAATGTCTTATATCTAAATTATTTAAAGGATGGTGAACAAAATCACTTGACGAACTGAAATAAAGATGTTTATTTTCTTGAAAAGACCTAGAGTTTCTGTATCCTACACAGGAAAAATGGTGACTCAATTGCAAGAGTGTTGAAAGGAGAGTGTAGCAGTTTTATATAACCTTTAACAATAAAAATAACACTATTGGTCAAGCCTGTAGCTCTGAAAGCTGCTGTCAGCTTGGAGTGAATCGTGTATCATAGTGAACATTAGGTCAGATTCACTGCAGGATTCATGTTTTCTTTCCAAGGCTTCTGCCCAGTTTGATTCGCAGGGAATATTGGCAGAGGCAGTTTACGCCCACTAGCATGAGGCTGAGCATCCAGCATGCATTTGTAAGACTATGGTAAGAATATACAACAAATTAAAAGCCCAACTTTTGCCCTTTTTTCTTCCCTCCTGTAAGATAACTTTTGCATGACTTATATACAATGTTTTACTTGGCTAAGAGCAATTCTGTAAAAATGTTGAAAGAAAGAAAGAAAGAAAGAAAGAAAGAAAGAAAGAAAGAAAGAAAGAAAGAAAGAAAGAAAGAAAGAAAGAGTCTGTAATCTGTTTATGTGGCAGTGATAAAAATTAAGAGTAAATGATAACTACCAATGCAAGGACCCTATGTGTTTTTTTTTTCTTATTAAATTAATATAATCTCTAGAAAACAAAAAAAAAATATATACACTCACAATCAGAAATATTTAACCCCCCCACCTCAATAGACAATCCAGTGATGTTGATGAAAGATAATAAAAAAAAAAAACTTGTGAAATAACTAACAATATTTATTGATACATATTTAAGTTATTTTGACAACAGAAGTTGACTTAACTTTGAAGTTCAAATGAAAATTGTAAGTCTTATAATACATGAGCATGTGCAGTATTATTCAACCCCCAGCTTCAGTACCTTGTGGAGCACCCTTTAGTTCTTAACAAGGATTTTCGATAAGTGCTGACAAGCTTCTTACACCTCTCAATTGGAATCTTTGCCCATTCTTCACGTGCAAAAGCCTTTAACTCGGGGATGTTTGATGGCTGCAACTGCCTTCTTCAAATCCCACCAAAGATTTTTTAATTAGATTCAATTGTCTTTAGATCATTGTCTTGCTGGAAGAACCAATGACCACCAAGGTTTAATTTGTCAACAGAAGGCATCACGGTCTTCAAAATGACCTGGTATTTCTGGGAATCCATAATGACAGGTACACAATCAAGATTGCTTATTGTAAGTGTATATATTTTTTTTTTTACAAGGCCTAGAGGGGTACTTGGTGAGTATGGTTGAACATAGACATTTGTTAAAAATATCAGATTGGAAGTCTCTAATTATGCCCTCTTTATGATAGTGATGGTACCATAGTAAAAAAACTGGTTTACTGACTTGGACTTACAAATAAATATAAATAAAACATTTTGTACATAAGCAACATTACCCAGAATTTATTATTCCTTACCATTGTAGTAAATATTAATATGCACAATACAATATTCTTCTTCTTTCGGCTGCTCCCATTAGGAGTCGCCTCAGTGGATCATCCGTCTCAAGACTCAAGACTCAAGACTCAAGAAGCTTTTATTGTCATTTCAACCATATACAGCAGATGCAGTACACAGTGAAATGAAACAACGTTTCTCCTGAACCCAGGTGCTACATAAAACAACATAAAACAACAGTCACAGAACAGAAGAACACAGGGCCAGGAACTAAGATCCTCGCAACATAAAGTGCATGTGTGCAACTGGTGCAAACAGTGCAAGAGACAACACAGGACAATGCAAGAGACAACACAGGACAATACACAAAACATAAAAATAAAAAACAGCAGTAGCTCCGCCAGTAAAACCTGTCGTGACAGGATAAGGTGCACAGTAGCAGAAATGTAAACAAATATAAACAGAATTTTGCAATTCAATAATAGTGTAAAAAAATATAGTAGCAGCAGTCAAGATAAAGTGAACAGTGACCAAGGGATTAACGGAATATTGCGCAAAAATATTGTCCACACAATACAATATTATTTTTGTTATTTTTATTATTATTATTATTATTATTATTGTTTAAATACAGGTCCCCTGGTGGTCTAGTGGTTAAGATGCAGCACTCTCACCGCTGCGACCCGGGTTCGATTCCCGGTCAGGGAACCATCCCCAGCCACTCTTAGTGCCGGTCCCAAGCCCGGATAAATTGCGGAGGGTTGCGTTAGGAAGGGCATCCAGCGTAAAAACATGTGCCAAATCAAACGTGCGGAGGATCCGCTGTGGCGACCCCTAACGGGAGAAGCCGAAAGAACCTTATTATTGTTTAAATACAAAGAAATGTAGAACAGTGGCCAGGACACAACATGTTGGTGGTGGAGCACAACATTTTCTGACATGCTCCTTCAAAACACTCCAAAGTAGCTCAATCAAAAGCCGCTTTGATAATCTGAAACATCACTGATCCAGCCTAGTGCCTTCACTTTAGGCATGCAACAATCCCAACAATAACAACACTATTCGGGATGTTGAAAAAACAGTGAAGGTGGAAAAGGAGAAGGTAAGCACTGCAGGGATGCAGGAAGTATGGCTTGTTGATGGAGCTCTCGTTCCCTCAGGAAAAACTCCAGCGGACCAGGCCATAGACGCCGCCACTCCGAAAGGAGTGGAAAGACTGGGTCCAACTAATGATGCTCACACCACATGGTGAACAGATTCCATTTAGCGGCATACAACCTCCTCGTGCAGGGATCTCTGGAGTGGAGAATGGTCTCTACTACCTCAGTAGAGAGACCAGCTGCTAGGAACTGTACCCCCTCAGGGGCCTCAGCTTCCATAACTCTGGGTGGGGGTGAACCAGGGTTCCCCCTGCCTGTGAGATGAGAGACCTCCTGGCAGGAATTTCCCAAGGAGGTCCCTCGAGGAGGGACAGCAGGTCCGTAAACCACGACTTGCCTGGCCAATGAGGTGCCACCAGGAGGAGACAAGCTCCTTCCTGGCGGATTTTCACCAGAGCGCGATAAGGGTAAAGGCGTACAGAGCTACCAGGACGGGGCCTTGAGACAGGAAAGTTAGTTCTTTCCATACTTCTAAGGTCCAAAGGGCTCGCCACGTGACCTTGATAGTATGGAACGGATTGCCCTTTTGGGAGAGCCCTCTGTCACTGAACCACAACTGGAGGGATCTTAAATACAGGAGGCCAAGTGGGATCACACCAGATGCTGCTGCCATGAGACCAAGAAGCCTCTGGAACTGCTTCACAGTAAGTGACTGGACGGGAGCTCAGCCCAACAGCAAAGGCTGGAGAGCACTCATCCGTCTATATGCCTTCTGCTAGATCGGCCTGCAAAACCCACGACCTTCGATGCCGCTTCGCCTCAGCAAGAGCAGGGCCTGAGCCTTGAGGGAGATCACTCTCCTCCAAGAGTGATCTTCAGGAGCGGAGAGTGCCGATAGCCATGCGGCTACAGCACGAACAATCGTCTTTCTCAAAAACCAATTGAGCATGCTCTACTCTCGAGCAAACAACACAAAGCTCATGTGTGTTTTACATTCTGCTCTTACTTATGGAATGTGTAATCAGTGAAAATTGACTATCAGGCAAAAGTAGTAGTGAATCCTCCAGGAATATATTGGTGTATAGTATATCACCAATACATATTTTAATACCTGACATTTCCAGGCATATGTATTTCCTTCTTTAACTGTTAGCACAAAGATGGACGCACACAATTGTATAAGATTCTTTGGATGCCGTAAAATAAGATTTTCCCTTCACTCAAACTTGGAGACCTAACCCTGTTCCAGCATGAAAATGCCCCTGTGCACAAAGCCAGCTCCATAAGGGAGACTGTTCTATTAGTTCAAATTAATTCCAAAAATGATGTTAAAATGTATTATTTTATTTAAATTATTTTTTTTACTTAAATTATTATTATTATTATTATTATTATTATTATTATTAATAGCAATATTATTATTATTATTATTATTATTATTATTGTTATTATTATTTATTTTCAATATTATATTTTTCATATAAAAATGCAAAATAAAATGAAATATAAAATATGATTAATAATATATTTGCCTGGCAGTCTGTGATCCCTTCACAGTATGTGTATTTATTTATTTTTCCACTTATTATTTTATTATAGTTTATTTTTTTGAAAATATTATTTTAACCAAGCAGGCATTTTATGTAAAATTGTTAGAAAGCCACAAAGCCAGCTCCATTAAGAAGCTTAATATTGGAAAATCCTAAATGGCCTGCTAAAGAGCTCTGACTTCAACCCTACTGAACACCTTTGGGATGAACTGTAATGCTGACTGCACCGAGGTCTCCTCACCTTACATAGGTACCTGACATTTGTTGGCTAAATGAGCTCAAATCTCTAAAAATATATTCTAAAATCTATTGAGAACTGTGCAGATTATTATAACAGTAAATGGGGATTAAAAGAAATGTATATCATCTTGTTTTTACTTTATAATACTGTAAGTATGCCACATCTACACAAGTGTGTGTTCAGCTTTATAACAGTAGATGGCGCCTGGAACGTGCGTGTCAGAATGTGTGTGTGTGTGTGTGTGTGTGTGTGTGTGTGTGTGTGTGTGTGTGTGTGTGTGTGTGTGTGTGTCCAACTATGTTACAGTAATCTGCCTAATCACTGCCTTATCATTTAGTTTGTACTAAATATTAACCTATTGGTTTTTATAGAATTGCACAAAAATCTGAGGGTAATGTAGAGTAAAATCTATATTATACTAAAATATAATACATATATGTCTTTTTTAACACATTGCATAATATACCACATTTGCATGCAATTTAGTAGATTGTAAGTTCATGATTAATTCATGTTTGAGTGATAGTTTTGTCAAATCTAGTATGGTACATGAAATCTTCCTCTTTATTATTTTCGTTATTTTATTTTCAAGTCAACAGTTCTTCAGAATTCAAGTGTAAAATATGTTGAAATGGTTTTTCACATGATTTTTCAAATATTGCTCAAATAATCAAGACTGTTGAGTTCTAAATGAAGGTCCTCTGTGTGCCTGAGAGAGACCTTGCCTCATATTCCAAGATTGTGTGTGGGAATAACAGGTACACTTTTTAAAAATAAGTTTTACAAAGTATACCTACTGTATAAGACCAAGAACAGGAAAGACATAGTCAGACAAACTTGGTGGTCTTACTTTCTTTGAGAAATGTTCAGGTTCCGGGGACATTTTCCCCACAGCCTTTATGCTTCTCGTGTATTTTTTATTTGTTTGTGTGTTTATTTATTTATTTATTTAGTAGGGTCCATTTTCCACAGAGGAGGTCTTTCCCTTTTGACTCCCATGAAAACAGGTTTCCGCTCATTTCTCTTTTTTTACCCGGCCAGGCACAAAGCTGATCAGCAGTCTGAGTTATTTTGCTACTGAATGGACCCTGGGTGAGAAATGGCCTCAGAGGCTGGTCCGTAGTCAGCCTAGCTCATGCCTAGGAAGCTCAGGCAGTGTTCGGTTGCTATGCAGCCTTAGCATTCGTCTCAAGAACTTTAGCTGTTCTCTTAACAAATTATGTTTTGTGCAGGAGCATGGCCTACGATTCAGAGTGTAGAATGGTCCAAAGAAGACTTTTCTAAGAAGCAGTGACCGAGAGTATTTGTGTTTAAATGTGAATGTGTGTACGTTAACATCGCATTTTCATACTCTAATAAAAATCTTCATTTGGCTTTATGTTCCATGGATTTTGAAGTATATTTCGGTTTATGTCAAAAGCTTTGTGTGGCCATGAATCAATATATTAAGGCTTGAGTTGTGTCTTGAGTTGTAATTGATGGCCATAAACATTGCAGCTGCTGCAAGACAAAGACCAGGAAACCAGTTAAATTAGTGGTCACAGAAAGATCATTATGAACTTATAATACACTTCACTTTATGTCACATTCTATGTCTATAATTGGCTTCCTGTTCTAATGCAATTGTTCTGTCACTCAGTTGTTTACAGCATTGTTAACGTTTCTTTCTTTTTTTTTGGCCACAAAACAGATCCCTGAAGACACACAGTATCTTGTATTCTCTCATTTGTGTGGTGGTACTGTATTAAAAATGCCCCACCACACCACCTTAGTACTCAACTATATTTAAAGCTGTGATATCTTTCAATAAGATATGTTATCTATTTTATCATATATTTATACATTTATTTGCATTTAAAAAATTTTAGGTGTCTGATGTTAAATATGCATCTTATCCTTTTATTTATTTTATTCCCTATAAATGTTTATACTTTGTACTCATTACATAATAATAATACATATTAATTTATTAAACACATTTTGTATGAAAGGAAAATTATCCATCCACCATTCAAATCCCTGTATTTAAGCTGTTGCCACAGAAACAATAATATACAAAGCACTTTCATATAATCCTGATTAATCAGAACCTATCATTTTGCAGCACTGTCCATATACATAAGAACAGGCTCTGATTTACCAGATTGTACACTGAATAAAACATTACCAGTAATATGTGTGCCGTCTCCACTCACAGTCCATGTGTTTATTTGTTGCTTTAAAAGTTTTATTTTGCAGCTTGTTTCCCTCTTACACACACAGACTTTCTGTTGTTTTCTTACAGTCCCTCTCACTTTGGGCCAAGGCTGTTATTGTTCATCTGGTGACATGTACAACAAGAGAAAACAAAAATTGCCTGTTAAATTGTCCTGTGCACCACTATCAGTGACAGAATAAGCGAAGAATTGGGAAGACAGGTTTGATACTTAAGGATGACACACACACAGATCTCTAAACAGCAAGGCTTGATATACAGGGAAATGTTAAGAAGGACTGTTCTATTAGTTCAAATTATTTCCAAAAATTATGTTAAAATGTATTTTTTTATTTAAATTATTTTTTTTTTACTTAACTTATTATTATTATTATTATTATTATTATCATTATTATTATTATTATTTATTTTAAATATTATATTTTTCATATAAAAATGCAAAGTAAAATGAAATATAAAATATGATTATTAATATATTTGCCTGGCAGTCTGTGATCCCTTCACAATATGTGTATTTACTTATTTTTCCACTTATTATTTTATTATAGTTTATTTTTTTGAAAATATTATTTTAACCAAGCAGGCATTTTATGTAAAATTGTTAGAAAATGTAAACTGTAAGAATGTTATTGATCACTAATGTTAATAATAATATACTGTGTTAAAAAAAAAAAAAAACATTTACATTTACATTTACATTACATTTCTTACCCCTAACTGTACTGAAATTGAACCGAACCTGTTTTAAAAACCGTTATAACCACGGAAACATGAATTTATATATATATATATATATATATCACATCACACAGTCACAGCAATGAGCCAAAGGCTGAGAATAGAAAGGTGACCTGCTGTTATTTCCAGATATTACACACATCAGAGCTGTTACACCTGTTTTTGTTTTATACTGGAACATTATGTCCAACTAACAGTAATAAATAAATGACTGAACTGAACACAAACAGTTATAGTCAGCTGTGTTCAGTTAGCAAAGTAAAATGCACAATGTTTATTACTCACACAAATTATACAGCAGATTATAAAATAGTAACCTGTATTTTTTTTTAATTCACATAATGAAAAAAACCTAGTTGTATAACCTCATGCACCTTAAAAAGGAACCTGTCATTTAGACAAGTAAATTTGGAAACATTCAACAACAAATTTTAACAATGTAAAAAATAATCCTATGTACATTTTTAGTACAAAATAATCTTTTTCCAGTTACCTTACCACAATACATTTACTTTACTACTTTCCAAATGATTTCTAGCAACAATTACCTAAAGATATTTTATTAAATTGTTTCTCTTTTACAAACATCTAATTTAACTTAATTTGATCTAAATGAAACTGTCTTGATATATGTAATTATTAATATAAAAAAATTATAATCCTCTTAGCCATAATAGCTTTTAAAACTCATCCAGGATGTAAGTGACAGTTGGGCAAAATTTATTACTCTGGACTTTAAAATCTACAATTAAAAACTCATAAAAAGAACAGTCCAGGTTTAGGTAATACTTTAAAACTTCAATATGGATCATATCATTAGGAAACCAAATGTCTTACCTGCTCTGAAAATGAACATTAGGATCTTCTTCTTCTTCTTCTTCTTCTTCTTCTTCTTTCGGCTTCTCGCATTAAGGGGTCGCCACACTGTCTCCATACCCCTTCTATATCTGTCTCGTTCAAACCAACTACATCAGGATGTTTGGTGATAAAAGGCAAATGCGCTGATGATTTGACTGTTTTATATCTAGTGGTCTGAAGGTCTGAATGGTCATTGATGGCATCATTAATTCTGCTTATATCTGGATAATTCAGCTCCCAAACCTACACTGAAAAGTTTTGCAATGACCATCTCATCTCCCTGGAATCTATAGGAAAGATGTAGTCTTTATTAAAGACAGCATTATATGTGCAAATACTGTGTAGGAATATAAAGAAACATAGTCACATGTGGTGACTTTTTATTAACCATTCTAACAACATTGGTGACATTTTTCATTGTCCTGCATCCCATACAGCTCGTATAACTGCTGAAGCTTCTACAAGTTCTAAGAGCAGGTTCACTTGATTCAACATCAATTTGTAAACCCAATGACTATTCACTACTCAGAATTCTTAGAAAAAAAGAAAAAAAACTATTGAACCAAAGTTATCTCTCTTAGTCTATCTTTGTCATGTTATCTTTACAGTGGCACGTCACAGAACATCTGGAAGCTGAAGCTGGACGCTTTCTATACAATTGTGACTTAGGTTACATATTCATGCTTTCATTTCACCATGGCACGTACCCAACAACTCAATTAAAATTAGATTTTTACTGTTTAAAAAAAATACCTTAAAACGATCACAATTCTTTTTATTATTATTATCATTTATTTATTTTTGTTAAACTGGCTCTGTCTAGTTTAGAAAGTTACAAAAATATGTAGTAGTGGGAGTAATATAATGATGCTATAATCATCATAATTATCCTTATCATCAACACAGTCTACATTTTTGTATATGATCAACAAAAGCACTGTGCACAAATAGATCATGGTTGCCATGGTAAAACCAAAGGGTGCAGAATGGCACTACCCCACACTAGCCCCATCACATCACAGGACCCTCTGATCATTCAATCTTGTGTGTCATTGATCCTTGTTAACAATGTTATTTAGATTCTAGTTTTGAGTGCGTTTTTCTGTCATTTGTTGTCATGTGCACCACATTATCTCTTCTTATTGCCTCTTAGCATTCTCCATGGTTGATGTTAATGATTCATGTTTTCAGTGGGTTTTTTTTTTTGGCCTTTATCATCTTTAATAATTTACCTGCAATTGCAGCCACTATCCTAACAATTTTGTGTCACTGGTTATTTATTTGGTGATCAATGAGGCAGATTTTTGTATCATTAACCAACAAAGTGTACAGGTTCAGGTTTGAACCTTTGCACCAAATAATGAACTACACCAGTTTATCATGTACTCAGAGTGACTGAAGGTCTATGTGTTGCAGTGAATTGTTATGGATAATGCAGGCATTATTTTGGATTTATGTGCTTTATTCTGAGCAGTTGAATACCTTCTTTCCTCAGGTGGTTCAAGTTTTTGTGCACTGTGCAATGTGCACTGTGCACATTCTTAAGGGATTAAATCAACAGCGTGTTTTGACATGCACACTTTAAACCGTTCCCACTGTTCCTTCTACATATAAAACCTCATATAAATTGTGACACAGAAAAGATGCAAATATTAATAAAATTATTTAATAAATGAAACACTAAAGTACTGTGAAAAAGTATTTTCACAGTAATGTTCTAATTTTTTCAGATTCAGATCATCAAGCTAATTTAAATAATACACAACGATAACCTGATTAAATACATGTTGCAGTTTCTAAATAATTATTCATTTATTATTGAAAAAAAGCTGTCCAAACCTGCCTGGCTCTATTTGAAATAGCAATTGCCCCCTTGCTAAATCATACTGCAACTGAACTGTGATTACCCAGATTTTTTGGAAAGCTGAGTTAAATTTTACTTGCTACACCCAGGTCTAATTAGTCCGATCCCTGTTGAATCACTTAAATAAAACCTGTGTGAGAAAGTGAAGCACAGTAAAAGACCTCAAAAAACAACACATCATGCCATAATCTAAAGAAATTAAAAAAACAGATGAGAATGTAATTGACAATTATCTATCTGGAAAAGGGTTACAAAGCCAAGTCTTTGGAACTCCAGTGAACCATGGTGAGAGCCATTATCCACAAATGGAGAAAACTTGGAACAGTGGTGAACCTTCCAAGGAATGGCGGGCCTACAAACATTACTCCAAGATTGCAACGACAACTCATCCAGGAGCTAGTAAAAGAACCTAGAACAACATCTAAAGAACTGCAGGCCTCAATTGCTGCAGATAAGGACAGTGTTCATGATTAAACTTTATAAGAAGGGGAGAAATAGGGGAGAGTTCCACGTCGAAAGCCACTGCTGACCAAAAAGAACGTTAGTCACATTTGACTAAAAACATAAAAAACATCTTGAATAAGACTTTTGGGCAAAAATTAATTGGACTGATTAGACAAAAGCTTAACATTTACACAGCTTAACACAACATATCATACAAGGATCACCATACCAACAATCAAACATGGTGGTGGTAGTGTAATGGTCTGGGGCTGCTTGAAGGAGAATGTTCGGCCATCAAGCTCAAGCACACTATGCAGCAGGACAATGACCCGAAACACACCACTCTGAATGGCTCAAAAACAAATACAAAATTAAGGAGTGGTCTAGTGAAAGTCTGCATTTAAATCTGATTGACATGCTGTGCCATGAACTTAAACAGGTCATTCATGCTCAAAAATACTCAGATTTGGCTAAATTCAAACAATTCTGCAAAGTAGAGTGGACCAGAATTCCTCCACAGTGATGTGAAAGGCAATGAGCTAGTTATCAAAAATGCCTAATTGCCGTTGTTGCTGCCAAACGGTGGCACGACCGGTTATTAAGTTTAGCAGGGCAAGTAATTTTTCACAAAAAGCCAGGCAGGTTTGGACAGATTTTTTTCCCTTGATAAATGAAATCATAATAAAAAAAAATCCATTTTGTATTTACTCTATATTTAAAAATTTTCTTGAGTAATAAGTGTGATTAATATGCCAAGAAATAAAAAATCTGATTTTTTTTCACAGCACTGTACGTGTAATGAATTCATTATTGTTAATTAATAAATATTAATTATGAATGATTTACTAATTTACTAATGAAAGTTAGGAGTATTGTCGCTACCACCAAGGATAATCTATAAAATTATTCTATTAAAAGAAAAACTATTTTAAACTATTTGTCCATGTTATAGACATGTTATATCTATAGATTTATCGAAATTATTGTTAAAAAATAACATTAAACATTTAGACTCCAGACTTGTTGAAAGATTTCAGACATGTATTTACTACTTTTGAACCACAATATGAATCATACCATTAGAAAAGATTAAATCTAAGATTCTGCCTCATGAACATCAGGATGTGTGGTGAGAAAAAGGCAAATGCACTGAAGATTTACAGCTAGTGGTCTGAAGGTTTGAATGGTTATTATTAGCATTATTATTTCTGCTTCAGGATCATTCAGCTTTAAACTCGGCTGCCTCTGGTAGGAGCTTCAAACTTCATACTGAATTTTTCAACAACATAATGATCCCAAACCTAAATAATAATGTTATGCACTGACCATCAAATAAAAATAAAAAGACTTTGTGGTTAGTTATGGTGACTTTTTCCCCCTTAATCGACCATTTTAGCCATTTTTATGCCAACATTACTGACTGTCCTGTATTACATACAGCTCACACAACAGCTGATGCTTATATGAGTTATAAAAACAGGTTCACACACTCAAAGTGTAAATCCAATGACCAATCACTGCTCACAATTCTGCTGATCATCACTGCTCCTGACAACAAATCACCATTATTTCACCACATGTGCTCTTTATTGTTCTAAACTCTCTTTACGGTCATATTTATTGCAAAAAAAAGAGTAATGTAATCCATAACCATATTCTTTAGTGTCTATTTCTCGAATCCTCCTTTCCATTCTTTGTTTGTTTATTTACAATAGGTACATTTATATACATTTCTATAAACTTTAATAATATTTTATGAATCTATTATTTACATTTTAATAAATTATTTTATTTTAATAAAGCTGTGAAGCAACCATCTTGAAGATCAGTGAACATTGTCCATGACGTCATCTGACGACTTGTTGGCATCCAGCTAATTTCCCCTAAAGTTGGTTTTGCGTATATTGTAAAAATAAATAAAAAATAAAAATAAATAAATGTATATTAACTTTTTTTTTTTTTTTCAAACAAACAAATCCGTTCGGTGCGCGTCGTCATTTCCGGTGTTTTTGTGTTTGGAGCAGACAGGTGTTCTCCAGGTGTCAGGTTAACGCGCGCGCGCTCTTCAGGATGAACGACTTGGCGCGCGTTCAAGAGTCGGTCTTTTTTTTCTTTCTTTTGCGCATGCGCCCAGCGCGCCGCACATCCGCCCGCTATATGAGACCGAACTCGGGCATGTTTTAATAAAAAAAAAAAAACACAGTGTTCGGGATGGACGGGACCGAGGCGACCCGGAGAAACTGTACGAGAAGCGACGCGGTCGCGGATTCGGGAGCGGACAAGAAAAGCGGCTCGAAGGACCGCGTGACACTGAAGAAGGAAATCGGTTTGATGAGCGCGTGCGCTATTATTATAGGTACGTCCTTTCCTCGTGCTCGCTTCGGCGTTTGAGTGCGCGCGCGTTCCCCAAGTGAAGTTTAGTTCCCTGTTTTTGTTTGTATGTTTGTTTGTTAGTTACTTTCGATTCACAACGTGTTCAATCTGAGACAGGAAAAAAAGAATTTGTAGACTTTTCCTGTTCACACTTAAACTGAAAAGGCGTCTTATTCATATGCACAATAAAGCTCGTGCATGCTTTTAGATAGTTACAGTATAATACTTATTATACATAAAGAAGCACTATTTTTGTGAAGTAAAAAAACTTGATTTAAACATAATTAAACATATCTCTCTCTCTCTCTCTCTCTCTCTCTCTCTCTCTCTCTCTCTCTCTCTCTCTCTCTCTCCGTGCATGCTTTTAGATAGTTACAGTATAATACTTATTATACATAAAGAAGCACTATTTTTTGTGAAGGAAAAAAAACTTGATTTAAACATTATTAAACATCTCTCTCTCTCTCTCTCTCTCTCTCTCTCTCTCTCTCTCTCTCTCTCTCATTCTCTCATCCTTAAGCAGTATTGCATCATTAGGAAGTTGTACTTGAACTAGAGCGCCTACGTGGCTTCAATGCACTTTTGTGCACGCGCCACGTCTCCTCTCAACTCTGGCAGAAAAAGATCACTTACACTACCAATGCAGGATCAAATCAATTTCTAGTGGCCTTGAGCTTTTACAAAACCCTTCGGTCCAATCACCAAAACTCCATTGTTTGTTATTAGGATTTCTTTTATATATTTTTACAACTACTGAGGAAGTGAACTCGTAACAGCACGTGCATAGACACGTAGTATGACTACACGTGCTCTCTTCATCTTTTTCTTTGTTATACTGCATGGTGGTTGATACTAATAAGATACACATAACCAGTTTGTTATGCATAAATACACAGTGTTACAACATCATAATAACAAAGTATTACATTTCCTGCTGTCTTGTGTGGAACTGAGGTGAACACCTTTGTACCAATAGACTCTTCTTTTTTGTTAGAGATGCATGTATTGTACCTTTAAAGATTTACTCTTAAAAGTAATTATGGGGCATTTATGTACCCTAAATTATTCGTAATGCCCAGTCTTTTTAATGTTTCTAGATAAAAGATGCATTCTGAAGCAAACTATTATGAAACAAATAACCCCAAATCTTTCAATGAGTAAATGAAAGACCTGTTAACTGAAAAAGGTTACGGTTTCGTAGCATCTCAAAGAGTACATCTCTTGGCACTTGCGTGGAACATTGCAAAATAAGGAGCATCATAAAACACATCACAGCGTTCTCCATTTCATCTGTTGCTACTGGCCCCAATTCAACAAACTACACAGTTCAAGCTTCTGAGCTCTCAAATATAAATCACTTCAGGATACCTAAATAAAACCTGTTCATTTCATCTTGGTAAACATTATAAATCATCAGATTTTTTTATATTCATATTATATATCATTAGATCATTTTTTAAGGCAAGACATTACATGTGAGGTAAATAAATAGGTGCGTGAATTTGAATTCTTTATAAAACATAAAATCTTGTCTTATTCAAAAGTACTGTATGAACACAGCATGTAATATAAATTCTTAAATTGATATAAAATGTAACAAATCTAATTATATGCATTTAAAAATGATATGCAATGAGCTTTGCAATAATGATGTTAATGCACGTTCCTTGCCTGCGGATCAGCTTAAAACTGAATGAAATGCAAATTGTAACTTTCAGGCAGATGAAAAACAGTGCAATCAGTATATTAAGTCTGAAAGATGTAATATATTCAAATTGATAAAAAAAAACCATAGCCATAATGATAACCATATGCTTGCCATATAACTACATGCAAGCAGTGAAAGTTTAGTAAGTAGTGAAATCTGCTGAGGTACTCAAAGGGTTAATGTTACAGGGCGGTGATTGAATGACCTTCATGAAAACGTATCACAGGTGCTGTATCTTGTAACACCTTGTGAAAATGTAGGATGTTTCCATGCTAGTCAAATAAAGTTCTCTTTACTTAGCGAGCTTTACCCAGCCTGATATGGCGTTTTGTTTTGTCCACACCAAACACAGCTTCCTGATTTTATGCTTTGGCTTAATTAGACTGAGAGAAGAAACAGAATTATAGGTACATTTAGTACAGCCTATGCACTGTTAGTAAACAGTATGGTTCCTTATTTAAATTCCCAGGAGGCTTCATGCCAGGGTTTTCCATGCCTGATCTGAATGGCTCCGCATTTGATGGACTATCCACAGGTCTGCAGGTCAACATGCTGAGGTCCATTTAAGTGAAAGAAAGCCTCTGAATTTATGGCTGAGTGCCAGAAATGAGAGACACATTAATTCTATACAAATCTTACATGTTCACTAGAAACCGTCCAAGCAAATGCTTCCTTCCTGTTCTGCGTCTTTATTTCCCAAAGAAAGAACTGTTGGCTGGAAGAAATCAAGGATAAATGAACGTAATGGAGATGTTGAGTTACTACAAATGCTTCTGAATGGTTCGGTATAAATAACCAGGAAAGAGTGAGTCTTAATGTGTCAGAAGGCTGAGAAGTAGAAGGATGTCGTCTGTCAGAGAAGCATCACAAGTTTAGAGCAGGATAGTCACCTGTACAAGCAAGAAAAGGACAACAGATCAGGCACATGTCTGACCCTGAAATTAATAGGTCATTTAATTAGAGAATAATTGATGGCTCAGAGCTGAGGGAAATACAAATAATCAGTTACGGCAACATCATCTGTGTTAAGACTTTCTGATGCATGACTCATGCACATGGTTAAGGGATTTTAAGGCATGTCTAACTTTTATTAAGTTTTAAACCCGACCTAAAATACAATATCACAAGAATTGTATGTGTATTATGTGTTTTTTGGGTAGGAGTGCCATAAGGGAACTTGTATGTAAAATCTCATATTCATATTTTAATTGCCACTAACACAACCACACACAGAATTGCTTTATGTAGACTAAAAATGTCAAGTCTAAAATAAAAAAAAAAGAAAAGAAAAAAAAAGATTATAATATAAATAGAATTTACAGAATAAAAGCAATATTTGCATACGTTAGACGAGAGACAATCTTCAGTAACTATTGAGTTTATTGGAGTCTGACATATAATATTGAATTTTTTTATTATTTTGGATTTTGTGTAGACCATAAAAGATACCAGAGACATGTTGCATTGAAAATGACAAATTCTCACGAGAGTAATTACAGTAAATATCTTGAGGGACTTAGAGGCGAATAACAGGTTTTCCTAAAAACAACACTCCCATAGTGTGAACATTACACATGAAAGGGTTAAAAACAAGACCATGGCATATAAAGATGATATAAACAGTTTAGATTTTTGTCAAAGTTAGCTTTTTGTACTTCAGTTCAGTGTTTACATTCTTACTGTTTCCTCCCACACCCAAACATCGATTTCCTCTGAAAAAGGAAAGATACGTGTGACATTTTTTGAGTGCAGGGTATTTCCCTATGCACATCATACACATACACAAATGCACCAATGTCTACACATGTACAGTTGTTTGTGTTACCCCTATCATGTGAAAGGGCATGCTGTCCTACAAACAATCCATTGATAAGATATAGGTTTCACACTAGTCAAAACGGTTGCAAAGCCTTTTCAGCCATTTATTTTTAAATGAGAACCTATAAATGTGAACTTTTTTCCCAAAATTAGTTAAATGGAATGTCTTTTTTATTTTTTCTAAATACCATGAATAAAAAGGATCAATGTTATACCTCAAATAAAAAAAGTAATGTATTTTTAAACTGTTTTCACATTTTAAATGTCAGAGCTATTTGCCCTTATCCAGAGCTACTTACAATTGAGCAGGGAAGGGTTAAGGGCCTTGCTCAAGGGCCCAGCAGTGGCAGCATTTGAATCTGTGATCTTCCATTCCAAGGTTCAATGCATTAACCACTGAGCCACCACCTCTTAGTTTATCCCTAATGAGTGAGCCAGTGGCAACTGTGGCAAGGAAAACTCCCTGAGATGGCATAAGGAAGAAACTTTGAGGGAAACCCATCTTTATCTGGGTGGCACTGAATGTACATTCATAACAGTTCCATTATTTTTGAGCAGTCCAGTGAGAGCTTAAATGCAAAACGGTTTATGCAACCTGTGGTGCTGAGCCATTGTAGTAGACTGTTGATATTAATCAAAGGTTTTCCGGATTGAGGAATGTTTGAAGATCTATTTAGAAAGCATATGGATAAATAATTTTAAAAGCAGAGGGGCAAAAGATTATAAAAAGGAAGCAGCTTATTGAATAGGATCATAGCCAGCTTTTTGGTGTTTGTTTGTTTACAGACAAAAAATGCTCTTGCCTGGTTTTATTGTGACATGCCGATGTTATCAGCACACAAATTATGCCTCTAACAAAGTTCTGGCACTGAAGTAATTCAATGTTTTATTATTTATTATCAGAGTGTAAGCTCTGCTACTACACCCATGTAAAATCCACCAACAGGAAAATGGCAATGCCATTGAAAAGCTACTAATGTTTTGTACTAATGTACCTGATTTACTATAACGTAATTAGCTGAATATAATCTTTAATCAAAGATTTTTATTAAGCTTATTATAGATCTGTATTGGTTAGTTTAGCACACATCTGTTGCACATCTATTACAGTGTGATGAATTGTAATCGTAAACAAGTGTAGCACTATAAATTCAACTTTGGTGTAACGGTACACAAGATCGTGTCTCTGTTTTTAAGTCACGCTTCGGTTAAATTTCATTCCGGTTAGTGGGAAGAAATGCAAAACATAAAATTGCTGGTTTTTAATAACACATTTTATTATTTTTAACATTTGTGATCATTTGAACATAATTTTTAAAATAATTTGAAATAAAATGCATGCTGGTCTAAATTATGTAAAATAATATTGATCTAATATTTAATACAAATAAAATAGTATAAATCCAATCAATGCCATACATTATTGTTTTTATATTAAATAGAGTAAATAATTCAAATGTCACAAATTTTACTGATTAAATACAATTAAATTAAATAGTGTACATTGGTCAGACCCCATTTGGGTAATATAGATGTGTTTGTTAGGTGTATGTGCGTGAGGGGGTGTTTTACATTAAACATCAAATTTTATAAACATATGATCTATGGTTCTACTTATTTCAGCAGACTTCAACAAATGTCTTCATTCCTTTCATTCCAATTTTTAGGATTTTCTCCTTTTAAGAGAAATTCTTGAAGCTGGACATAAAATGCTAAAGAATCCACGGTGTTAGCGTTAGCTGCTAGCTTGTTTTCAAGTTTATTAATAATAATAATAATAATATTAATAATACTAATAATAATAAAAAATGCACTGAAAGTGCAATGCGAAGAGACTAAACAAACTAAAGTTCTGCCACTTAATACGTTTCGGAGGGAACTCAGATGTTCTACACATACTGCCACTGTTACACCCATATGAATTACCCTTTGACTGCTCTGTCTCTAAAACCCTTCACAGATTTTAGCTGAGGTCAAAGGATTACAGAGATTCACTTTTTTATAGACTTAAAACATAAAAGTTATTTTATTCATTGACCAGTAAAATACTGAAAAACTTTCTGAAATAAACTGTGCATACCATGGAATGTATATTACTGCACACTATACTAGAATTGAAAAAAGGTTTGGGTTCGTGGATCTGTCCATCATCCAACCATCCGTTAATTTTTTCCATCAATTCATGTATTTGTTCAACTGTCTACATCTGTCTTCATTCATTGTTTCAATTATATGTATCCAGTAATTTGTCAATCTATTTTTAAGCATTTCATCCATTAAAAAGTATCAATCCGTCCATCTATATATTTTTCATTTGATCCTATAATTTATTCCGTCCAGTAATTTGTTTATTTATTTGTTTGATTCTTTGTCTGTTCATTTGTTCATTCAAGTATCATTTTATTCACCCACTCACTAATTCTCAGTTAACTTGTTTATCCATCCATCAATCTCTCTATTATCTGCTTATCCTTCTGTCAACCTTTTATCAGTCTGCTAAACCAACCAAACAACCTAGCACCAATCCATTCTTCTACCCATTTATGCATTCATTCAATCATGCAGCATTACATATTTTTATTTGTTTGTTCTTATATTTCTTCATTTATTCTAGCATCCAACCATCTTTCCATCTTTCCCTCCTTAATAGTTTATCAGCAGCTCCATCTCTGAGCAGTATTGCTGAGATCATCTAATGCAGTATTGAATTTCTCTCTGTGATGTTTACATCCATTCACTCATGCTGAGCCCTTTACCATGCCCCCCACTGTAGCACAGACAGGATGTGGTAAGTGGTATTTTTCTTTTTTTACTGAGTAGCTTCTGAGTTCTGTGTATCAAAGGCCATTGGAAAGATTAATACAAGTCTGAGATAGAAAAGACACAAGAAACACAGCAGGAGGAAGATCCCTGATTTCTTCCTAAAAGAAGCCAGGTGACTCTTTGCAGCATGTGATGTCTGTCAATTTCCATAATATATTTAGCTGCTTGACACCAGAAATCTGCCTCGCCTGCACCTTGTTGTAAATGTATTATCTTGATAAACAAGGGCTAAAGCTTGCACATTTTATGCTGACTTGTGCAACTTTTAATGTACTGCTGTCAGCAGTTGTTTACTTGGTTTCAGCGTCTCTGAGATTATTATTTTATATAATTTATATACAGACAGAACAAATTAAAAAGGAAAGAAAATACAACTCTGTTATGTCCTGCAATTTATTTTAATTCATTTGAATGTATTTGCGTGCACTGCATCTTAATTCAAAGTGTTTTTGACTAATGTATAGGTTTAGAAGAAACTTAAACTATATATATATTTTGCGTTTATCATAAAATTCTGTTCAACTCATTACAAAAATGTAAACCTCCAAGCATATGATGTTATATGAAGTTGAGCCATAAATCATTCTTGGCAGGAGACATTATCAGACAGAAGATCTCACACACTCATTCTCCTTCTAATGGGTTCGATTGGAGTTCAGGGTTTACTTCACAATGGACTTTAATCCTGATTTCAACACATCATTCTGTTGGCTTTGATATTTTTCATGTTTATCTAAAGTTTTTCGAACTTCGAGATGTCTCAAAGACCGGACTGAAAGAAGACTCGATCTGCTCAGTGAATTAATAGTCCTTTAAGTCAGTGATATTCACAAGGTACTTGCTTCTACAGAATTCCAGATGTTGTTGGGAACATCAAACAAACACACAATGTTATATTTCTGTGTTGTTGTTTTTTTACACTATTGCTGAAGTTGGATTTTCTTCAATACAAGTGTCCAACACAGCATTTTTTTTTTTTGAGTGAATTTATATCTGAATGTATATTTCAGTGTAGACAGTGTTGTTGGATTTAAAATTGCGCCTCAGTAGAGTAGAGTCAGTAAAAATGGAGACACACCTTCAATATACTCAAATACTGACCCTCATAGTAATATCTGCAGTCTTAATATTGATTCTCACACTTCACTCAACTCTGAATACAATGAATGAATCATGAGATGAGCATAATGTTGTTTTTTGAATAAAACAACATTTTCTCACAGTTGGCGTTGATTAAAAGGTGATTAAAATGATTCTATATTCATAGACCATGCTATCTAAAAAACTCATGCCTGTTTAGAAGGATCATATATCAAATATGCCAAACACAGTTACCAAATATCTTTTATTCAAAAATCATAAATTTTTGGTACTTCTAATGTTTGTTCTTACTTTTAGTTTATTCCCCAAAAGCATT
Source organism: Silurus asotus (assembly GCA_024362625.1). NCBI lineage: Eukaryota > Metazoa > Chordata > Actinopteri > Siluriformes > Siluridae > Silurus > Silurus asotus. The sequence goes on from MU551534.1 coordinate 680,678, forward strand.
GTATAAAGAAAATGTATAAGTAAATAATCCTTTTCATTCTATCAGTGACTGAATTCCACATGCATCTGTTAAATTACTGTACGGCATGATTATTACTGTATCTAGGTTTCATAGATCACCAGGTGACAAAGAAATCAGCTTCTTCATACTTTCTCACTTCTTCATACAAATGTATGTTTTTCTTACGAATGTTATGTCATCCACCTTTACTATAGCACATACTTTGATAATACCAAAAGTGAAACCTTTTTTAATGTCAGAGTAAGATTATTTATGTTTACTCTCTTGTTTTTTGTTTTTTTGTTTTGTGCAGGTAACATCATTGGCTCAGGTATTTTCATCTCTCCAAAGGGGGTTCTGGAGCATGCCGGCAGTGTGGGCCTTTCACTCATCGTCTGGGTCCTCGGTGGTGGCATTTGCGCTCTGGGGTCATTGTGCTACGCTGAACTGGGTGTCACCATCCCTAAATCTGGGGGAGATTACTCTTACGTGACAGAGATCTTTGGAGGACTGGTGGGGTATGGGGATTTTTCTTTGTTTGTGTTTTGTTTTTGGTGTAGACACGTTATATACAGTATGAGATGGCATGTAAGTTGGGCTTACATAATTGGGCTATTTATTGGGCTAAATTATGTTACAGCAGCATTAATAATAACAAAATAAAAGTAAATTTAACTTCTGCATAAAGCTCACTGAATGTTAAATAAAGATGCACAGCATTCAGAAAAGCGATTTTTTATATTTATATATATATGTGTGTGTGTGTGTGCATGCGTGTGTGTGTGTGTGTGTGTGTATGTGTGTGTGTGTGTGTGTACATATAAAAAGCAGGTGAATAATATATATGAAATTATTAGTATGTACAGATGGTTCACAAATATCCCAATCTTCAATCTTACTTTATTCCAATATTTAAAAGGTTCACCAAAAAATGCAATAGTTTTGTTTTGCTGAAAGATATCATACTTGGTACAAATTTCACCTAATTTTGTCACAATATTTTTGCCAATTTTGTTCATCTTCAGAGATGCCCATGACAAAAGCACTTCTAAGTTCGTAGCCATCAGGTGTATGGAGATTAACATAAACTACTTAAAACATTTGCATTAACAAATGTTTCAACTACCACACTTCATGTTCTCTGGATTATTATTCATTCCTCAAGGTTAAAAATTCAACCGTTTCTTTTAGTCTTTTAATTTAATGGTTACTTTTCTGGCAACAATCTTTAGAATCTTGCAGCAATCTGCACATTGCTTTTTCATTAATTATTAGAAAAGCAAGATTTTGGACAATGTGACAATCAAGTCACATGGCTGTTAAGTCAGTGGTGCATGAAGAACTTTTAGTACAAATCACCTGCTTAATTATTACTTCAATAAAAGTAATAAAACAAAAATAACAGTCCACCATTTAAATGTCTATTAGAGTAAAAGTACAAAAGTGTTTTATAATGTATTTAAGTATATAATCTAGAAAAGTATATTTCAGTCATGAAGCAATACAATGTTTCATTCTCTTGCACATCATACCTTTTTTAATGTGAGAGTTTTCTTAGTACTCTGTGGAAACTTTTGTGAAAACTGTGGGGGTTACTGTTGTGGTCTCACGATTTTTTTTAAGGCAGCTTCACTTTAAAGTAGTGAGGAACAGCATGCACATGACATTTATGAGAAATAAAGATATTACAAATTAAAAGGTAATAAAGTGAAAAGTGGCATCTTAGTGCTATCAGCTAAGGTTCCACTTAGTCCTGTGCACATCCATTTGCAGCAGCCACAAAACAGTACAGGAGCAGACTGCAGCAAACAGTAAGAACAGCAGTGCTCCTCTGCCCCCTCACACCCGGGACACAACTTCTTTCAACCACTCTCTTATGACAAGTGCTATAGAACTTTGCTCACCTAAACTGCGAGGCACAGGAACAGGCAATCACCCTCATCAACAACTGACAACTGACCTTAATTCTATGTTCTGCTTCATATCTATAAGTACTACATTGCAACAACAGATATCCCCATATGTTACACACACTATTGCTGCTGTATATTGTACAAAAGTCCTAAAGTAACACTTTATCTTATGTGATGCACAATACTGCTATTTTAATACTGCTACGAGTTCACTGATTTGCAGACAATCATCAGGTTTGAATGTCAGTTGAAAGGTATCTTCCTGTTGAAGTTGGTGCTTCTTGCCTATAATTGAAGAACCTTTTTAATAACCTATTAGCTTTTAATTTGACATAACATTACACCAATTAAATTTCCGAACGGAAACGAAAAAACGTACCTCACCTGTGTTCTGAGCTGCACGGCATCGAGAGAAAAACTTCCACCTGTGGCGCATGACAAAGACAAAAGATAAACTCCTCAGAGAAATACAGTGGTACCTTGGCCTACGAGTTGAATTTGTTCCGTGGACGAGCTCGTATCTCAATTTGCTCGCACATCAAATCAGTTTTCCATATAAAAAATACTTAAAATGGCATTAATCCGTTCCAACCCTTTAAATGACACCTTGTTTTTATGTTTCATGTTATTAAATTGGAAAACCAGTTCTTAATAACAAATCTTGTATAAAATCATAATAGAAAGAGTATGTAAAGATATAATAAGGTTTTATTCAGTGTATTTTTCTTGGAGATGAGACGAGCTAACGAAAACGAAGGTGGGGTGTGTGTGTGTGTGTGTGTGTGTGTGTGTGTGGAGGGGGGGTATAGGTGATAAGCGGCGGTGGAGGGAAAACTCGTTTTTTGCTATCACTACTGTACACTACATATCCCTAAACTTTACAATTTTACAATTTGTCCGGAAATTACGGTAATGATGATTTATATATGTTGTTTTTCTGTTGTTTTATAGGTTCTTGTTGCTGTGGAGTGCAGTATGGATAATGTATCCAACCACACTGGCTGTAATTGCTCTCACTTTCTCAAACTACGTTTTGCAGCCGGCTTTCCCCAACTGCCTTCCTCCCTTTATCGCCACTCGCCTCTTGTCCACTATCTGCATCTGTAAGTTTAATACACACACACACACACACACACACATCAGCCTTTGCGCTTGTGTCCTCCCAGTTCAAGTCCTTGGACAGCTGAGTAATAAACTTGGCACGGCGCACGTTGGGGTCAAAATATTTACAAGACGGCAGGATCAAACCAGTCAAGCAGACACTGCTGAAGGTTTGGTGTGTGCACGTAGCAGTGTTTGTGTGTGTAGGGGGTGGGGGATGGGGGTGGGTGGGGGATAGGGGGCTGTAGTCTTATGACTCAACTGGTTTGGGCCTGCATGATCTGGAGTTGAAGAACACGAGGAGGTATGAAGGGGGCGTGTGTGGCTGTTTTCTTTTTTATTTGTTGTACACAAGCCAGTTTTATGGCCGGCATCATCCCACTTTATTTTAGGCAGCAGAACTCTATAATAAGCACCATATTGAGAATGATATAACTACAGGATGAGATCAAATAGTCTGAAAAAAAGTAAAAAGCAACTTTTAAAGGCTTAGTATAAAAACAGACTTCTTTCTATATGTCATCGACCTGATTTCAGATTGAGGACCAGTTACATATAATTCCATGAGGGATTACATCTCAAAGTCTGTAAAAAAAGATTCTCTATCAATGTAGCTATCTGGTGTAATAGGCTGATTTCAGCTTTATCTAAAAAAATTTATGTAATTACATTACAATAGTGGGTTTGCTACAAAATGTTTACAAACCTAGATTCACTGAAGTGCAGACTTTTTTTTGTTTGTTTATGACTTTTTATTCATTTGATTAAATCTAAATCTGTTTGAACTTGTTTTTATCCATTAGGCCACTATTTTATGATGCCTGCACTAGAATCTTCTTTGCAAATGCAGTTTGATTACATCTACATCACGGTTGTATTCAAAACTCTAGTGGCATTAGTATACACCAGACATTTTTATAGTTTAAAAAAAAATCTTAGAAATAAGTCGATAGAAATGAAACAAGAAAGTGTTAAAATATAATAGTTACACATACACCATTATCCAGTTTGTAGTTTTATTGTCAATGTGTTTCTTACTTCCTGACAGCCCACTTTATTGCTTCTAGACCCCTATAAATAAAGAGCCAGAGGTCAAGTTTAGGGTTTTGTGAATGAGCGTGTACACAAGGTCAGGTTGAGTGTGTCGGTGATGGCTTTTACATGGCTGCAAGTGCATTAGAGCACCTGATTCTCACATGGCAAGTGTCAGCCTCTGTAATGGTACCAGGCTTTGAGCGCCACCCTCATTGTACATTGTTTTTTGTCGCGTCAACAGCATCACAATTGGAGTTTGAGGGACGCACCGCCGTCGGGATCAACCCATCTAAGCAGAGGTCTGCTGTCCTTGCATAAAATAGAAGAATGAAAAGTGGGCTTTTAAGAAGCACCAAGTCTTAGTTAATATTCACATACTCTTCTGAGTTTATTAAAAAAACAGAAGCGGGTTTTCGGAAACTGGCTCAACCTGCTGGTCAAGGCTATTATTTCTGTTTCTGTTTCAGAGCTCCATCTGCTCTTCTCTTTGTTTTAAATGTTCTGAATATTTGTGTATATTTGCATAAATGTGTGTGGGAATCAGCGAGATAGAGAGAGTGAGACAGAACGAATGAAAAACAGCAAAGTAATAAGGAGGTGAGAGTAAGATAGACAAAATGAGACAGACAGAAAGAGAGCAAGTGACAGAGAGGCAGACAGACAGAGATAATGAGACAGACAAATAGCGACAGAGAGAAATAGAGAAAGGCGGAAAGAGACTCTTGCCCTCCTCTGTTGAATGTTCTAAGTAAAAGTGTCAAGGTCATGTTTGTGCACTCACATACTCACACACATATACACTCAGTGTCCCACTCCTCTGCAGCTGGATCAAGAAACAACTAGAACACCATCATACAAATAACACTAACACACATCAAAACACAGCAGGCAATCTGATACAGAACGCAGCTGCCCAACTTGTTTTCGAACGTCTTACATTTTCCCACACTTATTTCATTGCCCCACACATCCACACTGTCCCACACCACTTTACTGCCCCACCTCGGCCAATTTTTCCACACCAGCCGACTGCCCCACACCACCTCATTGCCCCACACTAACCTATTGCCCCATTACCACCCCATGGCCCAATAATGGATCAGCACCCAGCTACCTCATAGCGTTTATCACATCACATGCTGCACTAGGCTACCTCCAATTCTCCAACATTTCTTACCTAACTGGTGCAATAAACAGACTGCAATACCTTAAATTTAGTAAAATGTATATAATATTGCCTACTAAATCTATTTTAAGTATTTTGTGCTCAATTCAATCTTGATATATTGTTCTGTTGCAGATGATTTTGCTTTACGCATGATTTTGGTGCATGTGCGTAAGCGCCGGTAATGAGAGCTACATTGTTCACACACTTTTGATTGTAGGGTGAGAGGTTTTAAAACTCAGTGCCTTATTTAGCATAAGTGGCAGCCTGGGTAGTACATAATTATTCGATTTAAGACACAATGCAGGGACAGGCAAATATATTGTGGGGGATGCAAACTTATGCACTCAGCTGTATCTATTCATCTTTATTCCTTATATAGAAATGTTTGAGACTTTAGGTCTTGCACATAACTTTCAATTAATACCAAGAGTATTGATATAAAGTATTGCTGATTATTTTGAAAATGTATTAATCAGACGACTATTTTCTTCTTCTTCGATAAAAAAAAAGGAATGTAATAGATATTTTGCCTATTATAACTATATAAACCACAATTCAAAGTATTCATGTATCATGTACTCTTATTGAGTTGAACTATTTTTAATTTTTACATGATGAGGATTATACAGCTTTTAATTACCGTGCTGATGTTTCACCATAATCCATGACATCAAAGCTTCGCTTTGCATAACTTGTACGTTTGTTTAGTTTAGTATAAAAGCCTCCCATGCCTTGGGTGACTTAGGACGCACTCTTTATCTTGCCGTCACACTAACCCATAACTTGCCCAACCAATTGATTACAGCATTTGTTGACACCGAATATATAGTATTCCTAATATATAGTACAGAAACAGATCTTATTTTTAGTTTAAAGCAGTTGTTTATAAAAAAATATTATTCTTTCATTGTAACTGCCTTCCTACTTTCTGCAACTGTAGACACAATGTCAGTGTTAAGGCCAGCTGACATAGTTATTGGCATATTTAATACATTTTTTACACATTATTGAACCATGTAGCTTTTTATACACATACACACTAAGTAGGTGTAAACAAAAGGTGTAGATTATTTTGATGTCCACCATTAGTGCTTCATCAGTGCAAAGCAGTAGAGTATGTGAACCTTCATGTTGGCCAATTTAGAAGTCTGTGAAGCTAGAATATATTCCAAGAAGCTGGAATATAAACTCTGCACAGTCTGTTTAACTCTCCACTGTACACGATTAACATGACATACCACTTAAAGAATGTTTCTGTAGTCGGCTCTTAACCAAACAGTGGGGTACTGGAATGTGTGCTGTATAGCCTCTTTTTTGACATTCATATGTAACAGAATTGTTCTCTGTAACACATATGTTCTGCAATAAAAAAATCATGCTGTTGATAGAGAATTCAACACACTTTGTAAATCACTCTAGACAAAGGACCTCTGCCAAACGGCATAAATGTAAACGTAAATGATTTCAGACTGATTTATTCCACGAGTGCTAACAGTAACAGTTCAAATAGCATATACTTTGCTTCAAGTGAGAACAGCAAATAAGGTTGATGTAGTCCTTGTTAACATGACATAACACACCACCTAAACTGTAGCTGCATACCATTAAGTTAGCACAAATATGCTTCTTATGAGTCTTATGATCTAGTCAGTAAACTACACTAGACCAGTTAGTTAGCAAGTGACAGCTAGCAACGGGTAAAAGCGATGTCATGGTAACAGTGTGCACGTAAGCTTTATTGTGTCTGTTATTAATTTTCCGTATCAGCATAAAAGGAATTCTAGGCAGCAAAATACTTTGCCCTATTACACACAGCGCCTGCAGCCACACACAAACGCACACACATACGTGCTCACATCACACACCCACTAAAACCACTTCATTTGGCTGGTGAAACAACTCGTTTGGGAGAGATAACAGCTCACAGAAGTCCACTTGGAAGCAAACACACTTGCACGCACACACATACACACACACACATACACACAGTACAAACACACAATACAGATGCAGCACACACTTAATACATGAACATTGAAACACACAATATACAAAACGCATATGAACACTAACCACACATAGCCACAAAGCACACACGCACTTTAAATGTCATACATATACTGTACACACTTCATTCTGTACATACAGTATACACTAAACAAAGAGCATCTACATACACACTTTACATACACCATATACACACACACACTACACAAATAACACACATTATCAGCCTTACAGAAGATATTCACACTACACAACACCCACACATAGCACATTGACACTCTAACACCTACAATAATTCCAATATAAATTTGTTATAATTAGCACAAATTAAAGTGGTATGGTATTTAAAATTAATTTGTAGTTGTTTGTCGACCCTAGTCTGTCTTCCATATGGCAGGCCGGGACCACCGAGAGTTTCCAAGCCGATCTCATCCATTGCATTTATTGAGCCTTTTGTAGGTTTTATGGGTCAATTAGCCACTTTGGGAAATCCCTCTTCACTTTTGGCCAGAGTGGTGCTCTATCTTGGCAGGAAAAACATTAGAACTGTCGGAGCTTCATTGAAATTCTCCTCTCATTAGCATTGAGTTCATTTCACTTCATTTGGCTGCTGTTGATAAACTTCCGCTTTCGGGATACAGCACACAGCGGAAAATGAAGTGAGATGTGAATGGAGGAAGCAGGACCCAGCCGAAGCACCTGGCGGATCCACGTGCAAGTATGGCATAGGAAATGTTTCTTTTTAGCAACCAGTCTTTTCAGATCTTTACTGCGAGCTTTACGAAATGAGAGCATGCAAAAGAAAATTGACATACAAAGGAGGCAAAATGTTATTCTAGTACAATTGAAGGATGTAGAAATGTTGACCATCAATATCATAATTTCGAATTTAAAACTTCACAATTGACAGCTGCTTTGTTATTATCAGAGTATCAATTTCAGGTCTACTACTCATCCCTTTTCATCCTGAGTACAAGGGGGTTATGATAAAACTTAATTCTTCCCTTTTGGACTCGGGAGCACTGAAATTGTGTTTTGTCTCAGTGTCCACCGTGTGGTTGTTGTTGTCAGACAGTCTGGTGTTGGTGGTGTCAGACAGCATGTTTCCCAAAATTGTCGATCTACTGTGACTTTCACAGACAACAGGCTCTACACAGATTGATGCAAAAAAAACATTCAGTAGTTCTTAGGTTAGCGGATAATAGGTAGTCTGGTTCAAGCTGACAGAAAGGCTACTGAAATTTAAATGAATAACCTTTACATCTGTGATGAAGAGACCACATTGAATCTTGAAGTGGACCGACTACAACACAAGAAAAGCACATCGTGTAATTTAGGTACATCAGAGACTAAATTGAGCACATGCTTTGTCCGCTAACTACATATAAATACACATTTATTCATGTAATCTATAGCCAAACATCTATTATATTTCTGTTTCTCTACTGTGTGGTTCTTTTTGTTGTGTCTGTTATAGTCTTGAATGTAGTCTTTAAACTACTTCGGGGTACTGACCTGATTGACATTGCAGTAATTATGCGTACATAGTACTGATCTTTCGGTACTTAGTGGTACACCAGTATCCTTTTATGGACAGGCAGGCATATGAAATTCACATGAGAGGTAACAAATTGAGCAACAACAGCAGCATTAAACTGGAACACCGCTTGCAGTGTGTGTTTGTGTGTGTGTGTGTGTGTGTGTTTGGCTGTCGTTTAAAGGGGTTTTGTTTTAAAATCCTGACTAATTCCTGGTTTTGGGGTGCATGTTAACCGAATGTGCACACTCTATGTGAGTGTGTGTGTGTGTGTGTGTGTGTGTGTGTGTGTGTGTGTGTGTGTGTGTTTATTTGGCTGTTTAAAAGCAATTTGTTGTGAGATCCTGGTTTGTGTGTGCCTGTTAAGCATCTATGCACTCAGCTCTGTGTGTGTGTATATGTGTGTGTGTGTGGGCGGGCAGCTCCAGGCAGTGATGGATGAGAAGGGGGAAGCCGTGTCCCCCTTACCCAGTGTCCTTTGCCGCATTGTTGGATTCACTGCACCAGCCGGCCCTGGAGACTCCGGATCTCCACTGGAGCTGTTGTCAAACATGGCAGGATATAAAAACACATGCACAAGAGCACACATACACACAAAACAACATGTCTACACAACAAATTATGCATGTGCATACAAGTTAAACTCTTTTTTTGTTACCCAGTTTATGTATTTTTTTTCATATATACAAGCCTTTGCTTTCTTGCATTCCATTCTTTCATCCTTCTTTCCCTCCTTCCTTCCTTCTTTTCTTTCTACTATTTTTTTACTCTCCTCTCTTTTTTCTTCTTGTACACATTTGTTCTTGCTTTCCTCTTTCTTTCTGTTCTTCCTTCCTTCCTGTAATTAACCCTGTAGAATTACCAGGACAGCGCATGATGTTTTTTAAAGAATATACTGTATGTAAAAGTGTATCTCTGATTTTTCCCCTGAATATTATGCCCTGAATTTCAACCATATGGCCATATTTAGCTGTGCTGTTCCCATTACTGCGTCATGCACTGGGATGCATTCCCCCAAAACACGTGATTCCACTCAACTCTACAACCGACAAAGCTTTAAGCTGGCCTACAGTGAAATATGAGACAGAAAGAGAGAGAGGGAGTTGTTCTGAATTGCACTGAGAAGCTCTCAGTAATTACAATGGGTTCTTTTGAAAGCAGAATGTGGCTCAAGTTTATTTCTTGTCTTTGTAAAACACAATTTCTTCAGAGCTTTGATAGGATAATCTGATCCGTGTTAGAAATGTGGGATTTTCCAGCATTTGTAATATTTGTGTAAATGGTTAGGAGAGCATTACACTGGTCACATTGGTAACATAATGATTAGAATGCTTTTTGAGGAAACAGTGCTGCAGTACTTTATCAGCACTTTTCCTTGATGTAATACTACAGGAAGCGGCACTAATGGCTGGCGGAATGCGGATGCTTTTAAAAAGCTCATCCAGCAGCAAATTGTGGGTTACAGCTGAGCTTCTAACATCAAGAGTTTCCTAAAAGGCAATTTTCAGTTGGGAGCAGGCAAAAAAAAAAGAGAGAGAGAGTGAATATGAGGTGTTACTAAGCAGGACACTTTTTTTATGAGTAACTGCAAGAGTAGATGCACACGACATGATTTTAGCTAGCAGTTCTCTCTGTCTGTGAGCACTCATCAAGGTGCCAACATTTTAAAGCATGTTTAATATTCTGGGGAATCAGGGAATCATGAAGTGTCATGAGCTGCTAATGCAAAAATGAAAAACAATCAGAAAGATGCCATGCGCACCAGATTCCTGAATCCAGTTGATTATTCATCTTTTACTATGGAAGTACGAGGACTTATTATAAGTGTAATATTACAAATGATTTCAAAAGAAAATATGTATGTTGTACCCAAATAAACTGGAAAAAAAAACCAAATTTTCTGGCAACACACAATCAGTATTTAGATCCTTACTATCTGTCTCTTCCCAACCAATCCTTCTACCACAATTTTGCTTATTTCTCATTTTGCTTGATGGGTTGTTTTCATGAGAAATTGGGATTCTGGGATTGGGTACACTTCAGCCCTTCCATCTCTCCAGCCAAATAAGAGGTTTTGTATTGCCTTGTTTGTCTGTGTCATGGAATTTGTATTTGTTGAAAACATGGGTCAATGCATATCAGACAGTAACACTGCTGTAGAGTGTGGAATTATTAATTATTTGTTTGATTGATTTATTGATTGGATGGTTGATTGGTTACTTGATGAATTTCGTCATAAATATTAACTGAAAATGTCATTAAGGCTTAGCTAAATAGAATTTGTGTATAGAGAAGGGCAGTGTTTACATGTGTGCGTGTAATGACAATGTGAGTTTGCTAACGTGTGAACCTTTTTTTGTAGTCATTTTTGTTCTTTTCCATCTTAAACCTTGGTGTTGTGTTATTAACTGTTTAATGATATGTGATGTTATGTACAGAACTGGATCAGCCACTGTTGATCTTATTTGCTTTATGAATAAAACCTGACTTGAACTGACTTTTAATCTTTCTCTCTCTCTCTCTCTCTCTCTCTCTCTCTCTCTCTCTCTCTCTCTCTCTCTCTCTCTCTCTCTGCTTTAGTGCTGCTGACATGGGTGAACTGCTCAAGTGTTCGCTGGGCTACACGCATCCAAGATTTCTTCACCATTGGGAAACTGCTTGCTCTTGTTCTCATTATTATAGTGGGCATGGTCCAAATTTGCAAAGGTATGTATGTGTGTGTGTGTGTGTGTAGGTGTGTGTGGGTGTCAATTGCCACTACAAACAGATGTTATAGCTCCATTTCACATGCATTTCTAGCTACAGGTCAGCAGCATTAGAAGGATCACTGAGTTCAAACACGTGATTTCTTTTCTATATATAATCTTTATTAAGGCCACATTGAGTTAATAAGTGCCGTGTCCTGAACTGGAGCAAAGAAACGTCAGCAAAAAAGAAAAAATGCTGGGGAATTATGCATGTATAGAATAAAATCTAGGCTGTTCCTTGTTTATTTTCAATTAAGCTTTAATAAAATTAGTTTGAGTTAATATATTTACAAAATGATCTGCAGTTTTTATGCCACTATTATTTAGAACAATCCGATGTGTAAACTAGTCTAATCTAAACTAGTTTTATTGACAATGACACAAGAAATTGACAAATTGTTTTGCAGACAGTTCACTTGGACATCTGCAAAGGTAAAATGACTGATTATCATGATAAAATGGTGAACGTAAAATGATTGTCTTTGAAAAAGACATAATTTAAGACATAATAATAAATATATAAAAAAAATTTATTAAAAAGTATAAATAATAATAAAAGACATAATTTGCCAACCTGTTTATAAAAGAAATAAAACCTCTTGGTTTATAATCAACAGGTGTTTCTAAATCGCTGTATTGTCCATGTGTCCATGACCTTGAACAGCCTTGTGAGACACTGAATTAGAGAATGGGAAATATCTCTGAAGGCTCTTTGTCTGTTCAGATGAATGATTCTCTCAGACAGGAGGAAACTGAGCACGTCATTACTTGCGTGACTGTGATAATCCAGTCTGACTGTTTGATTATAGTCCAAATTTTTATTATAACATAAGAGGATTAGCAAAGGTGAAGAGCTAAGCTTTTACCTTTAGATGGTTCATTATCAGATTAACCTTCCACCTGCAAAGCTCTATTTTCTCTTCTTTTTTTGTCATCTCTATTAAAGTTGCAGATGTTAAAGTGATGGTTACGGCGACAACGTTTTATCAAAATGGAGTTGACTTTTTTAGATTATGAATAGTCAGAAGGAACAGCAGCTCTCGCAGTAGTGCAGCTGCAAACCACACACTTATGTTAATGTGTTATTGTTTTGATAGTAAATGCTTATTCACAGGGACGTGCACATTATATTCTCAGATAAAACAAAGGTGTAAAATACAGTGATTTTGCTTTTGTGTCTACATTTTAATATTAAATTCTAACATCTTTAAGAGAGATAAAAAGGGATAATTGGTTATAGCTGCTATAACATAAGTGGGAAAAGGAGCCCACTTTTTTTAAAACATTCCACAACATTACATATTAACAAATTATTGTTTTTTTAATGGATTACTGTGGTATAAGTGGAATTAAACACTTTATCACCATCACCACTTTGTGATCTATTATATATAAATGTGTTTATATTTTGGTCCGCTTTAATGGATGTTGCAAAAGGCAATAACTTTGACCAACAACATGACAACATAATTAAAAATAAAACTTTTCTTAAGATGATTTAAACATTTGGCACATGCTGTAAATATTGCAATAAACGTTTTATCGTTTTTTCATGTGCTGGAAATGTTGTCCTATTTTGTTGCCTAGCTGATATTGTTTGGAAGTAAAAAAAAAAAAAAGTTACCTAACTTTAATATAAATCATCTTCGTCCGCAGGGCACTATGATTCTCTGGAGCTTCAAGCAGCATTCGAGTTTATCCGAGATCCTTCAGTAGGGCAGATTGCTCTGGCTTTTCTGCAGGCCTCGTTTGCCTTTAGTGGCTGGAATTTCCTCAATTATGTCACTGAGGAGGTGGTGGAGCCTCGCAAGTGAGTCGAGAAAAAAAAAGAACATTTTGTGTAGATTCACACTAATAATTGTATAATTGTTGTAATGTATTTTTTTTTTTTTTTTACTAAAACTTATGTAGTGGGCAGATCCTAAAGTCTTCTTTGTAACTCTAAGATAATATGGTGGTTGTAAGTGAACTAAACTGGTGTAATATAAATATTATTGCCACTTTCTTACATTTTCAATGCTACAGTTTAAGAGCAAGCACATCATTTTGCAAAATTAACTTAAACCTAAAATACATTAAAAACACAAATTTAGTTAATTGTGAATTTGCTTGTGTGTTTGTACAGGAATTTGCCACGTGCTATCTATGTCTCTATTCCTCTGGTCACATTAGTGTACACACTCACCAACATTGCCTACTTCTCCTCCATGACCCCAGAGGAGCTGCTTGCGTCGAATGCTGTCGCCGTGGTAAATGACCCTCAACGCCTTTCCACAATGACCACAGTTGGTCAGGCAAACAAGTTAAACACTTCAACCAAGTGTGCTAATGTGTTTTGCAGACGTTTGGTGAGAAGCTGTTGGGGATGTTCTCCTGGGTCATGCCCATTTCTGTGGCACTGTCCACATTTGGTGGGATTAATGGATACCTGTTTACGTCCTCTAGGTAAACACAGGGCCATGGCCAAAAGTTTGAAGCAGACTTTTTTATCAGATGATGTCATGTGGGATTGGTTAGTGATTATCTGTTCTGTGCAGGTTATGTTTCTCAGGAGCAAGAGAAGGACACCTGCCATACTTGCTGGCTATGATCCATCTAAAGAACTGCACACCCATCCCAGCGCTGCTTGTTTGTGTAAGAGAGATGATACACACTCCATAATCTCAGAACACACACCACGATGTGTAGTCTTAGACCACACTCCTCAGTCTGTAATCTGATCACTCCTCCTAAATTGTCATTTCACCACACACCCCAATCTGTAATCTCACAATATAAACAGCAATCGGGAATTACAAAAAACACACCAGAATTTATAATCTCAATACAAACACCCAGAGCGGCAAATTTACAGCACGCACCACAACCCATAATCTCGCAACACACACCGTGATTCATAATTTACCACACACCGTGATCAGTAAACTCACAACACACACCATAATCCATAATCTTACAAAACACATCACAATTTATAATCTAACACCACGATCAGTAATCTCACAATCTCAGTCTAAAAAAGATTGAAAGAAAATAAACTAATAAAAGGAAGAAAATTGTTACTACACAACATGTAAAGAATAAAACCTGACTCATTGGTGTGATGAAGCAGTGTCACTGTTCCCATCCAGTTGATTATTTTTCTGAAGAGGTTTATTTCTCTTACATCACAGCATTTTACCATTTATTACAACTTTCCATTTAGTAATTAACAACGCATTTTTGCTTTTGATGTATTTCTTGTTGGTTGCATCGTACATAAAACGAATTAGTTCAGGTTCTTTTTTACAATGTGGCAGCTATTAATAAAAAATACGCAGTTTGTCATGTTACAAAAAAAAAGTGTAAAGTGTAAAATCCATAAGACTCCATGTCCATAAGACTTTGTCAGGGATCCACCAGCCACACCTTCACTTATCATTCCAAGCCACTCTCCCACTTACTAATCAGCTACACCTGGCCCTCATCAGCTCCCATGCTATATAACCTACGTCCCTCCGGCCCTCCACCAGCTCATTGTCCGTTCTACAGCTTAGGCGATAGAACACTGGCGGACTACTTTGCATTGTTTATTTGTTTTGCTTCTGCCTGATCACCGCTCTTACCTGGTTTAGCAAACCTGGGGTTTCCTTATTTTTGTGCTTTTCTCATTAAAAGCCTTGTGGAATCTACTTCGGTTTCCGGCACGTTCTTTGCCTGACAGACTTACTGGCAAACTTTCCTATATAGCAATTTAGTGGAGGTTTACATTACAAGAGGAATAGTAGCTATAAGAAAGTTTAGCAATATGAAGTTTCAGCATCAAGGTGCATTAAATTGATACATATCAAATGAAAGTGTTTTATATTACAAAATTCTCTCTCTTTTAGTGCACTGCAACTATCATCATCCTCTGTATTGGCGAAACCCACAACCTGATCAACTATGTGTCTTTTATAAACTACCTCTCATACGGCGTGACCATTGCCGGCCTGCTCTTCTACCGCTGGAAGAAACCCAATCTCGTCAGACCAATTAAGGTGAGAGACCTGAAAACACTTGATTTTTCAGCAGTGCTCTCAGCTACACGTGAAACCAATTTAGCAGATTAAATTCTGTGTATAGTTCAGAAATATATAAATCACAGGCTGGAGTTTGTGGTAAATACGTAAATGGCCCGAATTGGAAAAAAGCCAAAGACCACTAGGTTCTGCTTTGTGTGTGTGTTCATACAGATATTCACAACTTCTACTTCCTGTACATTCTTGTCATGGTTCTCCTTTTTCTTCCTCCACTATTTGAGACCCAACTTACACATATAAGTTGTTTTTTGATAACGTCATCTTTCAAGTCTAGGGCCAAACAGGAGTAGCGTAATAAATCCAAAATGTTTTTTGGAGGAAAGAGCATTTAAAAGATCCAGTAAAACATTTTTTTACTTTCAACACATGTATACTACAATATAGTGTGCATAAAATAATATTAACAATAATACAAGAAAAATTAAACAACCGGCAACTTGGTTAAGCAAATCAACTCTTCTCTTCCACCACATGATCAACAATAAACAGGGTTTTTATGACAGCCCTAATGTTAACCAATATATACAGGGTTGGAGTGATATAATCAATTATTAAATAAATATTATTGTTATAATGGTCATGGTGTTATTATTTTTGTTGTTGGTTCTTTGCTGCTTTGTTTTTTTCCTCATGACATTTTATTGCACAACAGACTCATTTAATTATAATAATATATATAATTATATATACATTTTGTGTGTGTGTGTGTGTGTCCATGCAGGTGAATTTGCTGGTTCCCATTAGTTATCTGGTATTTTGGGCCGTGTTGCTATGCTTTAGTCTGTACTCGGAGCCTGTGGTGTGTGGGATGGGGCTGGTCATCATGCTCACCGGAGTCCCTATTTATTTTATCGGAGTGCAGTGGTCACAAAAGCCACGCTGGATCTACAGTGCAGTGGGTGAGTGATGCAAGAACTGTTAGGATTGCAGTAAAACATGACTGCAGTCAGATGCCATCAACTGAAAAAATTTATTTTCAAAGAAAGTTCTTCAATATCTCTGTAGTATGTAATAATATATGTTAAATAATAGATGTTAACCTGTTTTTTTTTTTTGTTTTTTTTGTTAACAGTCAGTGTTAGACAAAATACACCATTCCTCTACCATTCAAGTCACACTACAAATTGCCTGCTTAATTATTACTCCAGTAAATTAAGTTATCGATTTACATTTCAGTTAAAGAACAAAAGTACTTGCTTTTGAATTTAATTAAGTTTCAAAAGTAAAAGTAAAAATATATGAACACTATATTTTAGTCACTGATGCAGTTTAATAGTCCGTTTTTCCACACATCAACGAGTTTTCTATATTTACAGTGCAAGTACCCTTACTCCACTCCAACTTAAAATGTTTTTCTAAGATGTAATGGAACAAAAAAATATAAGATATTACACAATAAAACGTAGTTAAGGAAATAAAAATTTACTTAAGTACAAAACCAAGTAAAAAAAATTTTTTTCAGCACATTTTTACTTTTTCTTTTGTAGATTTACACGTGCTGAGTGAGAATATTAAACTATACTTACACATGGGTATGGAAACATACCTTATGTTTTTTTTAAAAAGCTTGAAAAAAAACTTAAGTTGCAAATTTTCATCCTGCTTCACTTTCCTGTGTGTGTGTGTGTGTGTGTGTGTGTGTGTGTGTGTGTGTGTGTTTATTTCCAGAGCGTGTGACGTATATAGGCCAGAAGCTGTGTTACGTCGTGTTCCCCCAGGACGATCCTTCCGAAACAGAGCCTCTCACAGAGAAAACTGAGTCAGAGCTCTGAACCATCAAACCTTCCAGGGAAAATTTGTCCCCTGTTATTTTAAATAATATCAAGGGGTCAAAAAGCCCACCCAGAAAAGCAGCAGTTATTAACTCAGAGTTTCTTGTGCAGGTAATGAGATGGATTTCTCTACGGTGCTCTAAGATTCAATTTCAGTTGTTGTTTTTTTTTTTTTTAAGTGTAAAGAAAGAGAGGCCTTTTGAGAGAAACGCATATTGTCTTTTTATTATTCCGAGTCTTTTCCGCTGGCTGCGGAAGTTGGAATGTGTAAAACGAGCTCTTTTGTCCTCGCAAAAGGAACTGGTTTCCACCAACCTCCTCTCGTTGCTACCTGGAGGCCTGATTTAAAATACTGCGCATGTGTTCTCTTGAGCCATGCAGGATCCTTAGTTTTTTGTTCTTTGTTTATTAACGACTACCGGCCAATAACCTTCAGCTGTGTGTAAGAGATTGTGAGTATGTGTCTGAACATTTTTTTTTTTTTTTTTTTGTTTTTTTTTTTATTTTTTTTTATTTTTTTATAGACAGTCCCTGTAGCCATAAATCCATAAGTTGTACCACAAAAATATGCATACATTTAATTAATATTTTTTTTTTTTTAAGATCAGCTTTATCAGGTGTCCTTAAAACTGGTGTGTACTTTTTAAACAAGATGAAACTTTTCATTTTTGATACTTTTGAGCATTTCTGTAGCAGGTAACTTAAAAGCCTTTCGAAGACAAATAATATTCAAGTACAACAATTACTTGAAACAATACTCTTATCATCAAAGCTGTTTTTACTGTGTCATAAGAATAATAAGAGTTAGGGAGAACCGTTTTCTTGTTTAAACACATTGTGTATTATCCTTATTATTACCGTTATTTTCATATCAGCAGAAGATGGTGATAATGCTGATCGTTTTTAAAACCATTTGAAAAAAGATTGGGAATTTTTCCAATGAAAATAATTCTAGTCATTATACAATATACATTCTCACCTGCACATTCTCTGCTTACTGGCTACTTTGTTATCTTAGCAGTGAATGTTACTGTCAACTGAGAATTAATGTTAGATCATTTATTTTAGTTGTAATCGCTTAAAATATTTTGTATTAGTACAGTATGTCAATGTATATTATTTACAGAACAGATATAAGCAGCTTTAGTGATAACACTCTCACTTTCTTAATTTAAGAAGACAAAATATTTTGATTTATTTATTTTTCTCATAGTGGCAGGTCATTTTCAACTTCAACATCTTCATGCACAAATATTTATTATATTCAATTTTTATTTTTTAGAACTATTCGTCCCAATCACAGAAATATGCTCTCTACAGCATGCATAATGCACTCCATGACCGACAAACCTTCATTTTTGGAAAGAAAAGTTGCAGATAGAAACATTACAGAAGGAATATTAAGGGAATGGAAAGATAAGTAGGTAAAAGAAAGAAGGCAAATATTTAAACAGCTAAAAATAGTTATTTATTTGGCATAAAGCCAAAATATCTTGTACACTTTGTTTGTTCAGTAAAGTTCAAGTATTAGTTTTTAGTAAGCGCTTTATACTTATTAGGGATGTGGAAAGTCTATGCAAAAAAGTCTGTAAAATAACAAAAGGTGAGGTGGAAAAACATCCTGGATACGGATGCTTGTTCGGAAAATGTATAAATTTTGAAAATGCCATTTTAAAAAAACCTACTCAAGTAATGTTACTTTACAGCTCACCATATTCATACCTAACTAATTATTCCTACAACAAAGTTTGCACATTAATATGCAACGTGAGTTTTAAAGAAAAGATATGTAACTGTACATGCTGTTGCATAAATATATAATAATAAAAAAAAGGTTTTAATAATAATTTATCAAAACAGTTCATTCAGTCATCATATGCAACCTTCAGATATTTTTTTTTCCAAAGACAAGCTCTCTCTGCTGATGTGCATTCATTCCTTCCATTAACGTTAGCATGCAGGATGAAGTTACACTATGTTCAAACTAACAAGAAAAACAAGTCAGTAGTCTTGTATGTAGTTTGTCACTTGTGGGCGTGGCCTGTCGAGCATTG
This sequence comes from Silurus asotus, assembly GCA_024362625.1. Taxonomy (NCBI): domain Eukaryota; kingdom Metazoa; phylum Chordata; class Actinopteri; order Siluriformes; family Siluridae; genus Silurus; species Silurus asotus. The sequence goes on from MU551534.1 coordinate 700,073, forward strand.
TTTTGTTATTTCCAATGAGAAATGGTTGAAGCTACACGTCCAAAAGCTAACTTATGAAACACTATTTAAATAAGTCAGTAGTCAGGATGAAATCTAGTTGTTTACGTTATGCGCTTGGCTTTGTACTAGCTTTGTTAGCTAATTAGAAGCTGTACTAGCTACTCACTAGAGATGCTAACGATCTTTGCTATTTGCTTGACTATGTGACTTGCACTTACGTACAAAAAAAATGCTCGTCTGTTAGTTTGTCGTCCTTTTATGTGAACATTGTGTTACTCATTCAGTACTTTAGACAGATGTGTCCTGAAAAGTTGTCAGGATGTAAATATGTGTTGATGCTAGAGCTGCCTCTTAATGAAGATCATGCACTCTGTAATGTAGATATTTGTGTGTGTGTGTGTGTGTGTGTGTGTGTGTTTACCGTGTTAATCACATTAATTAATTGATTATTTTGATTAAGATTTGGTTATAATGCTGCATTCATGACTGAGTGTCAAGTTGGAGGTTTACGACTTCTGATTGTAACATAGTTATCACTCAGAACATCTGAGAAGATTCTGACATTATTCATCGTGTATGAAGAATTCTGTTCTGTTGTTGCACCCATAGTGCTGTATATCTAGAGTTAAATGTTCATATTGTGTTATGTTTCCAACATTATAGGTTTCAAGGTCTTTATGGTCCCAGAATCATATCCACGTTTCAGAAACCCAATGCATCTTAGTTTCCAGGGACCCTGTATACAGTTTTTTGTTCCCATGGCCATTTATATGTGTTTCTATGTTCCCAGTACCCAATGTACCTTTATGTTTGTTTCAAGGACCCTATGTGCCTAGAATCTATTAATGCCAGTATTACATGCTCCCAAAAATCTGTGTATATACAGTTCCATGTTCATAGGGCCTTATCTACTTACCAAGTATGCTAAGTATCTTTGTGACTATCTTTCCCTGTTCCCTGTATCTAGAATGCAATGTTCTGAGAGCTTTAGAGTTCCTTGTTCTCATATTCCTAAGTGCTCTATCTTTAGGGTTCTATGTTACCAGGGCCAGTGCTTTCAAACACTCCATTTCTTTGTTCCCAGGGTTAATGTTTCTAGAAATGTGTCCCTTCATTGAAATTTTATAATTTTATGCTGCATAGGAACATATTTACATTTTTGTAATTTGGCATATTAATTGTGTAGTTTGTGAGATGTTCTTTTTAATCATATCTATTTTATAATTTAGACACAAAAAAGCCATGAAAGTGGAACAGAGTGTGTATTAAGGACACCTGATGAACGTGAATTTAACTGCAGCACTTACCCATTAAACCATCAGGTTTAAAGACACTTAAATATAAGATTTATTAACCAAATCCCAATTATTGAGCCAATATAATATTTCTATGCAAACAGAGGTTTAATCACTTTAATGGTTTATTAATGTTTTTTTTTTTTAAGTTATATAGAAACTTGCTGCAGTAACCTCACTGCCTGTGCAATCCCGGTAACTTGGCCACGTGTCTTCTCATCACGATTTTAAAGACATAATTTAAAATGTGTGTAGAATATTAATTATTTAATATTTGTTTGCTGTGCTGAATTTGAAGAAATGTAATCAATATTCTTGGCCGTCAAAAGGGACATTCCTCTGAAACATACTTCACATCTTAACATTCACTCTAGTCCTGATACTGCTTTTGAAATGTGAATCATGGAGCCTTTCATTTTGTTCTGTTTATCTTCTAATTTGTGCTTAGTGTCATGTTCAAGATTTTATGGAAGTATCTTGTATACAAGTGTGAAGACAGACAGACATTGAATTGAATGTGGACATCAAAAAAACAGGCCTTGAATTGTATCTTAAGTGAAGCAGAGCATAAACCCTGCCTGGTGAGGAGACAGAAAGTCAGTAGTGTTCAGTGCTCTCTTAAGTGAACTGCTCTTATGCATGCTCATGTCACTTTTTTACACCGGTGAATAACTTTGTGTGCAATACACAGAATATTTTAAACACTGCTACTGCTCTGTGCACTCAGGTCAGTCAGCCTCCTCACTGTCACTATAAAAGTTAATATGGGACAATTTCAGATATTGTTGCCGTTGCATGTTTCTCAACTATGAATAAATCAGTAAGATATCCTTAATGGAGCATATGTGATCTATTCCCAGAGCCTCCTGACTGACATCAGCACTTAGACTGAACTTTTTTATGACTGTACACACCAGTTTCATCCTATACCCAACTAAAGCTCTTTTTTTTATCTTTTTTCTTTCTTTTTTTTTTTTTTAGAACAATGATATAATTACTGGCGAATGTAGAATTTATTTAGTTTTAATTTTCAAAGGGCGAGATGCTTCTGACACCAACTCCTGTTTTCTCTGCCTCAGACACCAAGTGCTTCATTCAGACAAATAGAGACATGTAAATATTATTCCTGAAAGAGAGACAGCATTCCTGTTGCCAGCTGAAGTTACACATTGAAAGTGTGTGCTATAAATATGTACTTTTCCACTGTAAAAGATGTGTAACAAGCATAGCACAATAAATTTAATTCAAAAGTTTAGCTGTTGTTTGGTTATTATTGACTATAGATACACATCAATATACTTAATATACATCTGAGAAGCATGTTGTTATGAATTCAAAGTATTGCTTACAATTAAGATTTGTTCCAATCATTTTTATTAGTTAAAAAACTTTATTTGGAGCACACTGTGTCAAACAGGATTTCTTTTTATTGTAAGCACATGATTTAAATTTAATTTGATTTGATCTATTTACATGGAAATCACAATTCAGTATTTGGATCTGAATATATAAATTATGTGAATCAGTGCTCTTTTCCTAAATAGATTGCAGAGAGCACAGACTTATTGACACACTCCCTCTTTAAAAGGTTTAAGAGGCATAGCCCCTTTTATTTTATTGAGTTGTATGTCTGAGTGACTTATTTATTCGGGAAATAAAAAATCCTGGTAAATTTGTCTGGACATTTCACATTAATCTCTGCTGCCCTCTGCTGGCTTTTTATTTTTGTTGCATGTAGTGACCACTGTCTATTCATGTGTGATTTGCAACTTAAGTCACTGCTGGATATTAGATATAATTTAACAGTAGTATATTAGTAGTATAGTATTATTTTACTCTAATACAAAATATAATTTTTTAAAATATTTATAATTAAAATATAATACACTTTTCTTTAATAGGAAATACAGTTTTTTGTGCTCACAGGTAATTATTTCATTTCAGTAAAAGCTGCATAAATCAGTATCAGTATTAGATGATATTGTAACTGTTTTTAAGTGTACATTTAGCAAAAATAGGTGCATAGCATAAATGCTAATTCTAACTAAAGAGCTCCATTAATAAAGAATACGTTTTTAATTAATTTAGTTCATTAAAATGTTGAGGTATCTGTAGTATAATGTAGTGTATTGTAGTATATTTTAGAAAGCATTCGATTTAACAAGATTTGCCTCTGCTTTAGAACCAGAATCATTTGAAGAACGATTTCTTAAACCTTTACTTTTTCACTCCTGTAAGGGTGGCAGTGGATACTGGGAACACTGGAGGAAATACATTCTGGATATGACACTGGGCACCGTGCACACACATTCACACCTGGTGTATACACAAACACACACACACACACACACACACACACACACACACACACACACACACACACACGTGTGGAAGTGGAACTGAAATATTTCTCAGACATTTCACTAATATTCAGAATTCAGGGGAAAATGTGATTGCTGCATCACAAGCTCAGCTTTTTTTCTTTATCTTCTTATACATTGAATTACTACATTTTGCTAGGGGATGAGTTTATCACTTTAAATTACCTCAAACAGTAAAACAGAGATTATTATTTTTCTTTTATCTTCAGTTTTATTTTAATTGAACAAAATATAGATTTAAAAAGGAAATGTGATTAAGCATCATTACGTTTTATCTATCAGAGGTATCATGCTGCATCAAAGAGGTCCAGCAAACATTATTTATTTAAACATCGAATTAAACTTCCGAATTCTAACAAACTGACAACTGCTTAATTATCGGAACCCTTAATAGTGTTTTTCAAACTGAAGATTAAAGACTTTGTAGATTGTGTTGTTGATGATGGGTTTTTTCTAAACTTGGTGCCAGATGACAGCTTTGTTTTTATTAATTGTTTCATCAGGACAAAACCAATCAGAAGCCTCTAAGAACACAAAATATTTCCTACTCTCCTCTCTTGCTTACTGACAGATCTGTTTTAAGTATAAAGATTGATTTTTACAAAACAGTATCTTTACACAAGAAATAAAAGGATTTTTTATAAACTTGTAAAATCTGAATCAGATGCATTTGGAAATGCAAAGGTTTCAGAATGACGTGAAATCACTACCAGTCCATTATTATTGCCATCTAATTACAATTTCTGATTATTGATAATTTATATTAGAAGCATAACAAAAACATCTAGACAATTATTTAATATGGCCAAAATGTTCATCCTCTGGAAATACACACACACACACACACACACACACACACACACACACACACACACACACACTTTTCTTGTCTTCATTCTTCTTGTAACTCCAGGATAATTTAGCTCAAAGGAAGGTTAGCTCTCATCTCTCATCTTTTCTTGTCTGTTCCTCATTAAATTTTTAGTTGACCTTCTGAATATTAAGAGCAGCGGGGAAATTTTTCTAGTTTTTCTTTTAATTTTCTATTTATTTTAAAATCAGGTTTCACTTGTAAGAATGGACTTTATAAGTGTTATCATTTTATACAATAGATTTTTGCAATAGGGAAGTAAACTGCCTTTACATAAGTATATCATTGCAAATTATCCAGACACTTGATATGCGTGATGACAGATGAAAATGGTGAACAACAGAAAAGACAAGAAATCTTGATGAAAGACAACTTACAAGGACGTTGGTAAAAGGCCTCGAACTCTTGAAGAAATGTTTTAATTACATTTTTGAGTAGAATCTACGTAAAAGAGCCAAGGACAAAAAAAATCCACAAAAGTAGATGCTTGGTCTTACGTAACTTAGCAGCAGTGGTTTCTCCAGTGGCACATCAATTCCAAAAATCTTTTCATCCTCAAAACATTCAGTATTTGTTCTGATTATTCTGTCTGCATTGGCACTTTATCTCACCATCTTTAAATTAGTAAAGGTATCATTTTACAGACAAAACAATAAAAAGAGATAAGTAATCATTAATGGCTTTCTGGATCTGATAAACAGTTTTCATTTAGACTAAATAGCCATGTAACTTAAAGATTCCCAGCAGGTCCCCAAGATATGGCCACTATAACAAACCCACATAAAAGAGGAAACAAAAATGAAAAATGTTCCTCTCACAGTTTCAAGTCAGTCCCTTATTGCTCAACCTTTCACACTTTTTACTTCCAGAAACGTTCCGGGTGGAAGAAAATCAAATCAGAGGTATATTTTTTATAGAGGGGTAACAAATAAAAAAACAGTATAGAGTCCATCAGAAGAGCTGTGATGCTCCTCTGCATTAATTCTTTATCCTGGAAGTGTTGAACAGCATTCTTCTAAAAGATTTTCTAAGGGTGTGTTAATGATGATGATGTTGATGATAGTAGAGGTGGTGGAGAGTTCGAACACTAAATCTCAGCATGTTCTACTGGGTTATTATGTTCTACAGTAATTATGAAGACCATAGCATATCATATTCCATCATTTTAATCCTCACAAAGTGAGACATTAGTGAGCCATCATGCCATATATTTAGTCATCCAGACAGGGGCCACATCCATTCGGGGAGAATTGTTTTTCATCAAGCACAAACTTGGTATTGATTTTCAATGATTTTTTTGTTTATTTTGAGCCAAAATGTTGTGGGGGGGAGGTATACCCTCCTGTATATACAAAGGCATTTTGGGACACATTTTCTCTCAAGCAGCATGTGTTGGAACGAATTATTAATAAATTAAGACAGTGTGCCAAGTTGTGTCTGCATGTCCAAGTCTGTATTTTCATTCCTTTTGCAACAGATTCTTTTTTTTCCCTCTTTGATATATGGAATTTGTCCTATTTCTAACTGCTGCTTAACCTGCATCCTTAAATCACCACATTTTAGCCACAAGCTGATCAGAAACACATATTGATATAAATATAAAGATACATTCTTCCAGAAACCAGCACATACATCCCTGAGATCTCTGCTCCCCTAAAGAGAGTCTTACACACCACTCTTAGCCATGACTAAGCATTTTTAGAAAGATTCAGTCCTGAAACGTCACTAATGGCACACGTAGTTAATCCACTTTATACACCGTTTAATAATATTCTAGATTTTAATCCTAAAACTCAAAGTGTGACCGATATAATGGCTTGTGATAAGAATGAGCACTGCATTAGATAAAATCTTTTAAGCTAATGTGCAAATTGTATTAGATTTAGCTAATGCTCATGTTCCTCACACGTTCAGGTTCATGTCTGTAAAGTCCTCATATGCTTCTGTAGAAACTTTGATCCCACCATCATGCATCTGTAAAATCTATACACACTTCCTCATAAAGAAACTGTAACCACACACCTTAATATCCCTGCAGAATCAATCACCACACCCACATGCACCTGTAAAAACGGCTGCACCCACTTACTTCTACACAAACAACAAACACACTCGTGTCTTGTACAAACTGGGACCACACCTACATGTCCCTGCAACAACAATGACCACACCCAAAAGCCCCTATAGGGACATGCTCCTTCAGGAACTGTGACCCACCCAGTAGCTTCCCTATTTTGTAAACACGCCCCAGATGCTTCTGCAGAAACAATTCATACAATCCCACACAATTCTACAGAAATCATGACCACACTCGTACTGTATGTTCCATTTTCCCAGCACACGCCTGCACACACCTTCGACTCATCATGTCTCTACAGTTTCTGTTTGCAAAATATAAATTCTACATTGTTATGTATCTGATAAAAACAATGCCATGATAAAATTCTCGTTTTTTTGCACAAATTTGTTTAAGCAGGATTCCTGTGAAAGGTGTAAAAGGTTTAAAAGCAGATAAAGACGGCCCTTCAATGCATAAACAGAACATTGTCCTCGTCTTCATCACTGCTAGAGTGTCTGCTTTGTATCTCATTGTGCATTATACTTTTATCTCTAACTGCTGAATGTGTGCAGGCAGACTGTGACTGAGTGTTAAAGCAGGGATCGGTGTGTGTCGGTGAAGTTATATCCTCCTCATTCTGGCTGCTGGATGACGTCAGAGACTCAGGCGTGGAGAGAGGAGATATTCCCAGTATGGAGTAGTGGGTAACTGGTGCAGCTCCCAGTTCTGCCACGAGTCCCTGGACGACCCTCCTGGACGTTTGTGATTGAAATGGTAGACGTGAGGGTCGACGTGGAGCTCCACGTGACCTGCGCTCATCTCTGGGTCTAAGATACGATGCTTGGTTACGATCCTCATCGTCGTTACCATCATCTTCATCTTCCAGTGTGTCGGAGGTGGAGTGTGGCAGTGCTGGTGATGTGGGTGATGACTCTAGTGATCCGTTTTCGGCTAAACACAAAGCCTCGGTGTGAGCCTGCAGGTCCACCCACTCTCCGCTCTGCCCCTCTACAGCAAACTGGTAGCTATTCCCAGTCCGAGAGCTGACGTTTGTGTGACCAGACATCAGAGGGTGTGTCTGTGAGAGAGTGTGTGCGCGCCCAGGTGGGGTGAGGAGGAGGATATGACCACGCAGCCGATTTCCACGCTGGAACAGACGGCTCCAAAGGCGACCCAGACGACGGCGCGATGCCATCCGGCGGGATGAATGACGTCTCATCTGTCTCCGCATGGCCGATCGGAGACTGTGAAGAACGGATGCCTGAGACAGAGGGAGAAAAAGTTTACATACAAATATTTGTAAAGAGCAAATTATTAATTTTAGAAGCATAATCAAGCAAACTAATACACAAAATGAATGTGTGTGCTTATGTTAATAATAATAAGTGTCTAATCACCTGTTTTTAAATTTCTGACAAAAATACAAATTTATCTAAACATGTATCCTCCATCCCACTATATGATTTATAGACCGTGTTTAAAATATATATTTAAGTTTAATTTACATGTTACATGCTCAGTTTGCATGCTAACCATACCAGCAATGCACACTTAAAGACATAGCTGATACATTCATCCAAGCCTTATTTTACTTCATAATGTCTTTATGCACGTTTAATGAGAAGTCAAATATGACAGGATAAGATGAAACCATGGTGATAGACAGCGAATTGGACCTGAAGGCATGCAAAACCATACAGTATTGCTCCAATAAATCATCTTCAAACTGCATTGAGCAGTAAGATGGAAGAGTGTAAATCCAACAACATGGCTGGAGGACACTAACAAGCACCAGCTGGAACACATGAGGCCTTGTTAGCACTGTACCATGAAAAAATGAAACAAGTCTGAGGAAGTTAAATCGACTCAGTGAGAACTTGAAGTCCATGTGATGAACTGTAGGGTGCTAATTATGCTAAGAGAGATCTTCTCAGTGCAGAACCGTTGCACGCAAACATGACCGCTACTACTTCCAGCTGAACCTCTTCATAAAGTCAGTTAGTATAAAAACTGGTCTTCGAGCGTTGTCCTTTTACGGTCCAGACACACATGTTTATGTGTCTTGACTTAACACTATGGAAATTTTTTGTGTTCATTAGTCACTCTTTTGTCCACTGAGAGAACCTGTCAATCAATTGGCAATACATCTTCCGTTTCCATAGAGACAGTCTCTGCCTACTCATCGTGAATGCAAATCAGTCAGTAAGGAGATGAATGTTCAATCCTGCAGCATTCAGAGGTGATACAATTTGGCACCATAGAAAGCTCTGTTGGCTGTAACTTAATAAGACACGATTTTAAGATTACATTATGCCATTTCTTTGACCTTCACCACTCTTTCTCTTTCACAATAGACAGTCTGAGTTGTATATGTTGTTTATGTGGTTACAATGGCAGCAAACATTAGTTGCTGGGTTTTTTTTTTTTTACTTGCCAAAAATATTTAATTAGTATGTTGGGCAATTTCATTTTATATTTATCGTTTACCTTGATGTAGTTTAGTACTGTACTTGTACTGTACTGTACGGTACTGTAATTGTACTGCTAACTGCTACTATCTAACCCTGCATGTTTTGGAGGGTTTTAGTTGTCTAGATGCATGTGTCTGTGTGTGCATTTTGAACATGTAGATGTGTGTAGCTGGGTATAAATTATTTACCTGAGCAGGATTATAAGCAGGAAAATCCTCTACAGGTGGGATAAGACCCTGTGCAATCAGCTGACCATATGAGGGTGGAGCTTCCCTTTGAACAAATTCTGCCTCCAACTGAGTCATTTGGGTTTCAAAAGCTCTGTGGAGATACACAGACCAATGTTTTATGTAGAAATTAGTTAGTAAAAAAATATTCTGTACCGGTCCCAATCTCCCATTTTCCTTACTGAAACTTATATATTACAGCTTATATTTACAACTCCTATCTAAATGACAGAGCTTGACAGGTTGATGGACGAGGTCAGACAGGAGTCTCCATGGACTATGATGTTTGCGGATGATATTGTAATTTGTATTGAGAGTAGGGAGCAGGTTGAGAAGAGTCTGGAATGTTGGAGGTACGTGTAAAAGAGTGACAGGAGTGATTTGTGATAGAAGAGTATCTGCAAGAATAAAAGGGAAAGCTTATAGGACTGTGGTGAGACCTGCGATGTTGTATGGTTTAGAGACAGTGGCATTGAGTAAAAAACGGGAGGTAGAGCTGGAGGTAGCAGAGCTGAAGATGTTGAGTGATGAGGATGGACAGGATTAGAAATGAGTTTATTAAGGGGACAGCGCATGTAGGACGTTTTGGAGACAAGGTGAGGGAGGAGAGATAGAGATGGTTTGGACAGAGAAAGAACATGGGGTAAATCAGTAGGAGAATGTTGAGGATGGAGCCACCAGGAAGGAGGAAAATAGGAAGACCAAGGAGGTGGTTTATGGATGTGGTAAAGGAAGACATGCAGGTAGTTGGTTTAAAAGAGGCAGATGTTGGGGACAGAGGGGTATGGAGACGGATGATCCACTTTGGCGACCTCTAATGGAAGCAGCCGAAAAAAGATCTAAATTACAGAGCCTGCACTGGTTAAATAAATAAATGCCTCGAATCAGGGCAGTATCTCTTTACTTGTGTTTCTTAGTGTTGCTTCTGACACCACTGATGAGAATATTCTCTTTGATAATATAGAAAAATTTGTTGGAGATAAGGAAACAGTCCTAAATCAGGTCTTATATGACTGATCATTCAGTTTGTATATGTAAGTGCTGACTTGTCTACAGTTACTAAGGTAAAGTTTGATGCGCTGCAGGGATCTGTTTCATGCTTCATTCTTTAGTCTATAAATTATTTTATTAGATTCCACTGTTGTGCTGACGATACACAGTTGTATAATTCAGCATAGACGGACGATAGACACCAGCTTATTATTGTTGAGGAATGTGTAAAGGATGTTAGACAGTGGTGGTTTGTGAACTTGCTTTTATTTCATTCTGATAAGTTTCCTTTCTGATTAGATAATATCTCTAGATGGTCTCTGTTTCATGCGCAGCAGTAAAAGACATAATATGATTATGGACTTCAGTCTCTCCTTCCAAGCACATGTAGATCTATTTTATTAGGATATCATGTCAGAAATGTTGCTAAAAATATAATGTCATTACATGATAAAAAAATAGTTCATGCTCTTGTTAGCTTTAGGTTGGAAATGTAAATAGTAATACATTTCAGCCTGGATATTCTAGTAAGTGCATAAACAAGCTCCAATAAGTCCCGAAAGCAGCATCAAGATTCTTTACTAAAACCAGACGATATAACCATAGCCTTGGTTTTTTAACCACTCTACATTGACCCCCAATGTAATTACACAAGATATAAAATGCCTCTAAATTTATTTTTAACATTGAAATCCACAGAATTGTTTATCTATTATGATCTGCTACACCTACTTTAAGATGGAGGTGCAGGCAATTTTTTGGTACTTTAAATAAGAGTTTCTAGAATGGATTTAAACTAATGAATATAAATGATTTGCCTCGTTTGAACACAATTGCCATGAACCATTTTGCATTCAAGTGTCCATCAGGAAACAGTTGATGATGGAACTATAATAAACGGACATTTATTCTCACCCAGATGAGGATGTGTTCACTTTTGAATCGGTTCCTCTCAAGGTTTCTTTCTCATATAATCTTACAGAGCTTTTCCTTGCCACTGTTACATCTGGCTTGCTCATTATAGATAAACCTAAGGACTAATTTATGAATTTAAAAATGTATATTCGCAATTTATTTATTTATCTAAAGCTGCTTTGGGACAATATTCAGTGTCAAAAGTGCAATACATAAAAAAATGTATTGAATTTATTTATCCCATCATTCGGACCTCCGATTATTCATATAAATATCCTTTACTAGTTTATGCTGTGTTCACATTTAGCGGTTGCTTAGCAACGGTGCTCTCAGGACATTAACCATTTGTGTTGTGGCACTGTGAATTGGTCTTTCTGTTTCCATATGAAACCAAAACACTACATTTTATATCAATGTCCAAATTCGCAGTGAATTCACTCTGTGTCTCTGGCCACATTTTATTTTGTTTGTGCTTTTAGTCATGTTTGACTTCCTTCTCTGTCTCTTTATTTCCATCTCTCATATGTTCTATGTTTCTACATTTTTTTTATAATTGTCTTTCTCCATTTCATACTCTACCTCTCTCTGTTTCTCAGTCTGCCAAGAAATCAATGTGTGCTTCATTGGCATGACAATTTTGTATTGTGATCGCAACATACAACTACAGAGCAACAGAAATAGAACAAAACATAAAATGGAAAAAAAAAAGCATATGCTAAATAAATATGTAATAAAACTTTCTTTCGGCTTCTACCGTTAGGGGTCGCCACAGCGGATCCTCCGCTTGTTTAATTTGGCACATGTTTTTACGTTGGATGCCCTTCCTAACGCAACCCTCCCCATTTATCCGGGCTTGGGACCGGCACTGAGAGTGGCTGGGGTTGGTTCCCTGACCGGGAAACGAGCCCGGGCCGCAGCGGTGAGAGCGCCGCATCCCAACCACTAGACCACCAGGAAAAATCGATAAATACGTAATAAGAATAAATAAAACATCATATACAATAATGGGAGAACAGGGAGTTCTCTCTCATTTCTTTTTTGTGTTTCTCTCTCTCTCTCTCTCTCTCTCTCTCCCCTGCATTTCACATCAGTGATGTAAATCCCAACTCAGAGCAGTGATGCTGCATCATCTGAACAGCTCTAGCACTTATTGACTAATGCTTGCTCTTATTTGCCATCACTGTGGATGCTATGAGGCCTGTTTCTGTGTGAGAGAATCAGTGAGTGAGTGAGTGAGTGAGTGAGTGAGTGAATGAGTGAGTGAGTGAGTCAGAGGGAAAAAGAAAGTGTGTGTATATTTTCTCTCTTGACACAAATTGAATCAACAGGAAAAAAGAATGATGAAAGAGGAGAGGTGATGTGAACAGATGGTAAGAAGAGAGAAGAGTGATGTAATGATAGAAAGAGAGCGAGCAGGGAAGAGAGTGGGAGATGAGAGTGAGTGTAAGTGTGAGATAGAGAGAGAGAAAGAGTCTTTAGACACACTATACAAGTTAAATGTTTGAAATTGCAAATACAGACTATTATATTGAAAAAAGTTATAATTAAATGTCTATCAGTCAAATCTATTTTTAGTTGTGATTATTTACCTGTCACATGTCACCTGACCTCATCTAAAATAGTCTGTTGCTTAATATTACTTTTTACTGATTTATTTATTTATGTATTTATTTTTTTACCCTTTTCTCAATTCTGGTTATAAGTCCTTGATTAATTTGTCCCCATTAGCAACTCAGACAGTATCTCCCACTGCAAATCACATGATTTGTATTTATGAATTTACTCAAATTGTTGCTTTCATATAGAGATAAGAGATAGGCAATGCTTGTAGATGCTATAACATAAGTGATAACAGGAGCTAACTTGTTTTTTCTATTGTTCCAGAATACTAAACTACCAGAAATGGATAAAAATGAGTAATGTCATTTTTTTTTTTATAATTCCAACATTAACGTGCTAACAGCCATTTTTTTGGTCATGGTCATGGTCATAGAGAACATCATGGTCTGTTCTCTATATGTGATGCTAATCATCAAATTTAAACAACAAAGCAATAGACTGGCTAATATTTATAATAGTGTGATCACATAACAGTCCTCTTGCTATGGTATACTGTATGAAGACGTCAATAGAACACATCAGGATGTGCCGTTATAGGAAAATAATCAGACGTGGTAACAGAAACGTAATTAATCACACTTTGACGACATTAAGTGAATTTATATACAGTATCTAAAATAACAAGTTGGTTATGTCACTTTATACATCTTCATAATATTTGTAAATGGAAACCTGACTAAGAGCCTAAGAACTAAGAACTGAACAGATGGTGTCTCACCGATACTCCCTCGTTCTGAGTGAGTAGAGTTTGAAAGCGCAACCGAGGGCGATGACGAGCAGCAAGCCACACGCGAGGCTTCCGATCAACGCTGCCGTGATCACTTTGCGTGGCACTGCAGCCTGGCACTCGTGTTCGTCACTGCCATCGGCGCAGTCCTCCTGGCCATCACAGCGCCACGTCTCCAGGATGCACAGGTTAGTGGCACAGTGGAATGTTCCCGGCTGGCAGGTGAAACAGTTTTTCTCATCCGAGCCATCTGGGCACTGCTTCTGATTGTCGCAGCGCTCGTGAGCCGAGTAACACACACCTCCGGCCCCCTGGCATGGGTACTGACCTGAAGCACACAGAGCACACCCTTCCTCATCTCTGCCACTCGGGCAATGCCAGTAACCATCACAGTGCTGATGCTGAGAGTAACAGCCCTCGTCCGGACCACACGGGAATTCACCGGGGAAGCAGTAACCTTTCACCTGAAGGACAGAGAAGAGTCAAAGTTCATTAACAGGTTATCATGGTCTGTTCTCTATATGTGATGCTTATCAAATTTAATTAACAATGCATTAACGTAGACTGGCTAATATTTAAATTAGTTTAATGATCTGAAACATTAAAGTGTGACAAACATGCAAAAAAGAATAAAAAATCAGGAACACTTTTTCACACCACTGTATGTGAATCTAACAAAATAAGTGACAACAATCTTGCAGCAAAACAAAACGGAAAGAGCTGCAAATATTTTGGCTTCAGGAAGACAGACATGCTTCTACCTCTGGCTGCTGAATGTGCCAAAAAACCTCTTGTGGTAAAAACACAAATTTGTACCACCATCTCAGAAGGTACAACAAATTACAACCTGATACATTTTCATCTAATTAGAAATCCAGAGCACAGCCCTGAGCCTGTAACCACTCAGGAACAAACGTACATTTAGAGTTTAAAAACTTTTATGTCTATGCATTCTGCCAAGTTAAATGGCTTTCAACTATAGATTTTATTATTACCAACCCCTCCTCCACCACAGTCTAAGAAAAACAATACAATCATTTTTAAATATTTCCCACACACTCGTTTATCTCCACAGTAAACAGGAAGGTTCCCCCTGGATCTCACCTGGTATGAGGCGTTGAAGCCATGCCCCTGGCTGTGTGGTTTGGCATGGTACAGGACACTCATCTGCCCCTGCGAGGACTCCAACACAGCTGAACGTTGGTTGTTGTGGTGTGTGAGACTCTGTAGCAGACGCTCGGCTCGTTCCCCGAGACCGTCATACACACGCACAGAGTCTCCTGCTCCCAACTGCAGGTCCAACCGCAGCAGCAGAGGCTTCGGGTCCTGCACACAATGTGTGTGTGCATGTGTGTGTACACAAGAGTAAATTAATACTAAAAGAAGTGAATGTTAGAACATGTGATAATAAATAATTGTCTGAAAAACAACAAAATTGATAGTAAATGTATTTAACTTTAAGTGTATTAAAATGAACTACAAAATACAGCATCCACACCATGTATCAAAATAAAAAACACTTTTAGTATTTAAAAAATAAGAACAACTTGTACATAGGAAAATTAAATTTCTTGGTAAACCTTCCATCAATTGGACAATTTGCTTTATTTCTTGACAATTACACAGATAGCAACAACTTTACTCAGGCAGAGTCACGCACATATGCAACCAGTTAATGGAGCAGATATTTACATACATTTCCATGTGATCTCCCAGATTAGGGTTAGTTTTAATGTTACCATCATTTTAATGTTGAACAGTTTGCGAATGACTCATACTTGTATACTAATTCAGTTACCTTGGTATTTGGTAACAAAGAGCTGCACGTTTCTAACCAATTAACCATTTGACTGTTAATCATAAATATAATAATTTATTATGGTGTCATTAATGAAAAAGTGTGCAAAATCATGATCATACTAAATTGCTACTTAAATTAGGGTACAATATTCGACAGTTAAAAAATGTATTAATGATTGGACACCTATTTAAAAGCTGGCAGCCTGCACATTTCTTAACTTCACCATCTTTTTCCATATGGATCAATTTACTGGTTTGATCTCAAAAGTCTGAGCAGCAATCAGACGTCCACATGTCATCATGTGGACATTTTACAGTAATTTAAAACTATAAAAATACAAAACACTACAGTTTTTTAATACAAAAAGCTATTTTTGTCAACCCTATCAAATAAAAAAAGGCAAAATCCTATTTTATATTTAAAATACATGCATCATAAATACTGCCCATCCCTGGATAGATAGATACATAGGGGAAGATTTATATATAATTTCTATTTATTTTAGGGTTTAGTCCCCAAATGTCCCTGATTTATATAAAATAAATATAAAAGTATAATATTTGTAACATTCATGTGAATATTTTGTGATGCATAATTAAAATAACCTGTGTGTCCAGGAACCAGGTGCAGTAGAGGTCTGTGCCAGTGCTGCGGTTTGCCCTGAAGAAATCAGGAGAGGCAAACATGCCATAGAAGTTGGCTAGCCGTTTTCCACACACCATGTCAGGACACTGAGCTTCGTCAGAGCCATCAGGGCAGTCATGTACACCGTTACAGCGCATTGCTGAGGGCAGGCAACGGGTCGACTGGGCGAGGCTGCACTCTACCGTACCCGGGGCGCACAGGCTGGTCCGTGCAGGTGTGGGTGGGCCAATGCAGTTTCTCTCATCTGTGTTGTCTCCACATTCGTCCAGACTGTTACAGCGCCAGGAACGTGGCACACATTTCCCATTACCACACAGATACTCATCACTCTCACAGCTGCTCTCTCCCAGACGACCTGCACACACACACACACACACACACACACACACACACACAGTAAATACACTGCATAATCTGTACACCACAAAGACATTTCAATTCAGCAGTGCTTTATTTGTAAAAAAAAACAAAAATAACCTGGTAATTGAACTGTTTCACAAGATGATGGCACGTTTTACAAGAAGCAAGGTACAGTGTTTCAGCTTTTTTTTTAAAGAAACAAACTGTCTGGATGCCAAGAGTGTGTAAAGCTGTTATTTATGCTAAGGGAGGATTTTTTTTTAAATAAAAATACTTTATACCACATTTATATAAAATGTTTTTGTTCAAAGTAAATCTTTATACCCTTGAATTACTTTGCTGTGTAAAAAGGAACATATATGCATCTCGCAACAATGGTACAATCTAGGCCAGGGGTCACCAACCTTTTTGAAACTGAGAGCTACTTCTTGGGTACTGATTAATGTGAAGAGCTGCTAGTTTGATACACACTTCTGAAATAACAAATTTGCTTAATTTTTATCTTTTATTATATGTTATTAATAATAATTAATGATATTCATCTATGTGAAGACACTAAACATGTTAATGGTTTCTCACAATAATTATCAATAATGATTTAACAAGGTAGGACACAGATCAATATCAATATTCAAAACTGTATTTCTATAAATCTCTGCAAGTATTTACATTATCACTTCTACAACATGTTCACTAACCACTAACAATTTTTAACAAATCATGCACTACGTTGCATCATATTTGTACAGATGATAAATACATTTTTAACATTTTTTAAATTTTATATATATATATATATATATATATATATAGTCATTTTCTAATTCAAACCAATGCAAGTGTGATTTAAAAAAGAAAAGCAACAAAAAAAATTTGATGCAGCTCACTGGTAAGTGGCGCTATGGTGAGCTATTTTTAGAAAAGGCCCGCGGGCGACTCCTGTGGTCTTTGCGGGCGTGCACCATGTCGGTGACCCCTGGTCTAGGCATTTCCAAAACTTTTTCCAGTAAAAGTCATGGCTAAGGCAATGTATAAGGCATGGCTCTATGTACATTCTTTGTAAAAAGAAAATAAATCACTTTAATATGTTTGAGTCTAAATGAAATCCAATCATTGTGGAACGATTAGTATGTAGATATAATGTTTTGGACACACAGATTTTGAACACAATACAGGTTTTTTCAGCAATTCTTTAATCAACTTTGAACATTCCTATTGAAATGTTGGTCATTTATACAAATATAAAAATTTAAACCCTTACATTTTTGGGTCCACTGTATTGAACCTTTTAAGCTAGTTTCCTCTAACTAGCTTTTCTCTAACCTATAACTAGCTAATATGTTTACTTACTGCGTATGTAGGAAAGTCGGAAGCCTTGTGCCTGTCCAGAGCTGTTGGTCTGCGAGTGAAAGTGGAGCCACACTGCACCTCTGGAGGAGATGAACGGAGGAGGCAGAGCCGAGCCACATACACGATACTCCTCTTTCCACGTAGGGCCAAGCAGCAGCCAGTCTCCTCGGCATCCCCCCGACTCCTCCACATCAAAACTGTGGAAGCTGCACCACAACAGAAAACAGATATTTTATCCAGTGAAAGAAGGACCTAGCAGTACAAACCGAAATCTGATGAATCTTAAAGATATGAGATACGCCAAAAAACTACAGCTAGCATAATTTTTGTAAAAATTATTAACAAATACATTTTCCTAGGATGCTATAACGATCCATTTAACACCTTCTATCAAGATCGATGTGTGTCTATACATAAAAAAATATATATTGACATGCTGAATGAGCAAAAAGCCACATCTACAGTAAGCACTATCATGATGTTTCAGTTGCCAAGATATAGATTACAAACGCTGTCTGTTAAAGTTACAGCTGATTTAATGTTTGAAAAGTTTTATTGTTTTGAATATTCTTATGTATAATATTGTCATATATATTAAACAGCATTTTCAAACAAAATTAATTGGTTTTCTCTTTTTTAGTGCTAGTGAATTGTTTGTAGCCATTTAGTTTAAAAATCCATCAAACCATCAAAATTCATCAAACTTTTATTTTTTAACAGAACACTGTTGTTGATTTCAGTCTTTCAATTTTGTCATCAATAAGTACAAAAAAAAGTTTTTACTGTTATAATAATAATAATTGCACATAAAGCATGAAGTTTATTGTATTAATTGCCCTTAATGTGATTAATTGTACTTATTGTGATTGTGTTTTTATTGTGCCTATATTTACACTTTATTTTGGATAAATAAATAAATAGAGTTATCACAGCAGATCAGATGACATTAAAATTATTATCTGAGTATAATGAAGGAGCTTATTAGAGTTAGTTCTAAAATTGTGACATTGATCTTGACTCCAAGGTTATACTAAAAGAGAAAAAGAGGGTGTATGAGCTTGCGTGTGTGTGTGTGTGTGTGTGTGTGTGTGTGTGAGTGATTGAGAGAGAGAGAGAGAGAGAGAGAGAGAGAGAGAGAGAGAGAGAGACTATAAAAAATGTGTCTGTAGTGCAGTAAAGACCAGTAATCCTATCAAACAGCTCAGAGAAGTGCTGAGTGCACACACACACACACACAAACACACACACACACACACACACACACACACAGGAGTTCTGCTCACTCTCCGATAAAATCACTGCTCAGCAGCAGAGCCAGAACCTTTAACAGCCTATAAATCCACACTTATATATCATTTGGAAGAGCTACATCATACACAAGAAAACGAAAAACTTTCACAAATGTCACCAATTGTATAAAAATAATTTGTATTTGTATCCGTTTATGTTCCAAATATCCATATCTGGATCTAAACACAGGTTTGCCTTACAATGCTGCCAATGACTTGCCTTACAATGCTGCCTTAATAATTACAGACTTCTAATTAACACCTCATGCCTAAAGAACATTACAATGTCACATGATGTTTTCCTGGTCTAGGATCCAAGTGTCTCCATCTATGAAATGTCTAATTTGCATATTCGAAGAGATTATGTCAGCTTAAATCTAGAGATTAAGTCTATTTCATACATACCCTCCAGATATACTGACTTGCTCTGTCCTGTATTTTGCATGTTTGATTAGAAACACCACAGATTGTGTATTCATTAATGCAAACAGGCAAAAAGATCCAGTACTTCCAACATCCAGTTAGTAAATCAGTTTGAACTGTTTTCCAGTTTTTTAAAAAACATGATTTTGATACATGAGATCATAGTCTTGTGGTAACCTCCAGTAAAGGGGGCATTGCAAATATTCATGTGTAATTAATATTTTAAATAAATAAATACATTTAATCATTTAAACAATTACCAATTGCTCATGTTATTTATTTGTATTTAATAGTTTTTGCTCATTTATATGAAAAGTGCCAAAGAGTTCCAGAATGCTGGCGTTGATTATAAAGAATATTGAATGTGTTACCTTATAGTGATGACCTCGCCACGGTTCCCCTGGATGTTCCAGGAGCAATTGACTCCGGCAGGATAGTTTAGAGGCCAGGATGGACTGTATATCACACCTCTTCTCTCTGTGTGCAGCTCCACCTTTCCACCACAAGCAGCTGATACACACAAGAGCCAATGTTTACATTAAGCAGGTTCTTCTATCCAGCATCATAGTCAAAATAACATACCCAAGACACACTGCTGTAAAATGATTATGTGTTGGGTGTCTCATGCAGTAGGATAAACAGGTTTATGTTTAATCATGATGTTTCAGTTGTCAAGATATAAATTACAATGCGTTGTTTTTAATAGCTGAAGTGAAGATCTGATGAAGAATGATGAAATTCAATTTCTTCCGCAAACATTTGCTACATTTTAGTTTAAGGCTTAAACTGAAACAAGCCCAAAATCCCTGCTGTCCTCCTCTGTGTCCATGCTTGCGTTCTTGCACGCTGACGCACTGGCGGCCGAGCCAAGTCACGCTTTCATCTGCGTCTGTGCATCTTTTCAGACAACATCACACTGGGATACTGGCTTTACCATTCGTTCTTTAATTTACTCTTCAGTGGTAATTAAGTGCACATTCCAGTACAAGTCGAAATTTTACGAGTGATAAAACAGTATGAGGCATGCAGGGTAGCTGTATTTTAACAAATTGTGTTGTGTTTTGTGAACAACAGAGTGAAATAATATAAAGAGCTGAAATAAGAAACTACATTTTTTTTGTCAATAAAGCAAAATGTTCGGTTTTTAATTTGTCAGATAATGCAAATACATTATAATTGTAGTTAGAGTTTAGTTTACTGGTTATTGTAAGTTTTCATTAGTTTTTTTTATTTAATTTATTCTTTAAAAATCATCTGCAGTGTTTTTCGCATTTCCATTAAGGGCCTTTACTACAAACATAAATAACCTAGGTCAATTATATTTACATACATACATACATATATTTATATATATATATATATATATATAGTGGTCTTATCTGTAAATATAAATGACCTAGGTTAAGGTTTTTTATTTTTTTAAGGTAAGTAGGTTCTAGCACAAGAGATTTGCAGCTATGTAGACTTATGTTTTTCAACTGACATGTCTGGACTTCGTTTTTTTTGCCTGTGTGTGTGTGTGTGTGTGTGTGTGTGTGTGTGAAGGAGGGGGTTGAGTTAGATAAATGGTCTATTGTGTTTAAGACTCTGTGTAGGTCAGTCAGAAGAAACACTGCATCTCAGGTGTGCCACTGACATTTTTAAGGACAGACCTGTAGACACAGTTTGCAATGTTTTTTTCAAAACCTGCCCAATTATACATGAAATCTTGAGACGAAAAATGTAGGCATCATAAAGTGACCACATCCTACACTGTTGCCTACTACAGTCCCTGGTGTATGTTTGTTCGGTTGTCTGACTGACCTCAGCATCTCATGTAACCAATGAAAGAGCAGCAAAAAATTTGAGGCTCGGTTTCCTCCTTGTCACAACAGATCACAGTCACCAGCCAACAATCTGGTTTGATTTCATTAACAAAACACCAATGTTGACTATATTCTTATAACAGCATGTCTTAAATTATTTATTTCTCTAATACCACAGCACTTTACATACAATCAATAATTTGTATTTATTACAAAATAACACATTGAACTTTTTAATCACAACAAATACAATGTTTTAAACCTGTGATTTGCCTTGAAGTAACATCACAATATTATTCCTCTGCAGCAAACTTAACTATCTTAGCTACTGTAAACCATAAATTCCTAACTTCATATAATGGCAATAATGAAGTCACTGCATAACTTTTTTTTAATCAAAACATGCAACATCTTCCATAATTTAAAACTAATTCAATTTGTATTACATTTACTTAATATAATTATATAAATAATTCTTATCATTAATTGCAGCATGCACATTTTTTTATCCGAACATTTCAATTGATCCTAATAAACCAAAATAGGTTCATTATCTAATTAACAGCCTTCACAGCTCCAGGATTCTCTATTCGATCTGTTTGGTGGTTCACATGTTCACTTCGACCAGAGTTACTGCATGAAATGATTTATAACCTTTTGTGAGTTGAAGTGTGTGTTACATCACGAGAGAACAATAACACAATGTTCACAGAATGCACATTTCTACAGAAACAGGGTTGGAAACATCTGGATGTTTGGATCCGTATTAAACTCCAGTTCACACTACTATAAACTCACATTCACTTCTTTGTCCTTACCTGTTTGGTCTCTTTCAACTTTTCCCTCCTTATCCTTGAGATCACTAAAGCTCTGATTGCCAAAGACCCAGACCTGGACCTGGGTGTCTGTAAAATCTGGTTTGATTGTGCCACGGAAAGAATCCGGATCGGATTTAAAGGTACTCACCCAAACAAAGCCATGTCCAGCGCTGGAATAATAAGCACTTCATTAAGATCAGCTTCATTCCTCCGACCTTCAGCATCATGTGGGAAGCGCAGGTGATTCCTTGGATCACATTGCAGATGTTTGCTTACACATCTGGCATGTGTTTGTCAACAGACCGGATTAGAAAAGCCAGATGTGTTTATTTGAAATCTCCATTTACGAAAGGACTCAGAGACACATAGTAATACAAGCTGTGACAGCGGGTCGGATTAAAATGTCCAATCTTTTTTGCATAATTATTCCAAGCTTCAATTTACCGGGGAATACATTTTCTAATCTTTATATTCTTCTCTGTCTTGCTCACCTTCATCCGCGTTTTTATGGCCAGTCAGCTCGCGTTTTAGTGATGCAAGCCATTGCTCCCATTCTGTCTTTATGCAATCAAACTCAAACCAGAGCAATTCATTATTGTCAAATAAAGAATCACATGCATGAAAGAAAGATGCTGATACTCTGCATTAAAGTCATGCAATGATTACTGCAGGAAAGGAAGAGAAAAGAAAATAGCAGACAAAAGCAGCACTAATCAGTCGCAGGCTGAGTGCAGAACACAGCTGAGCTCTGATTTCTCTCTCAACTCGCTCCTCTTTTTCCACTTATGCATTTGAGAGAAAAAACGTTCGAATGTGTCTCCTGGATGAAACGCTTCATTGTTTTCAGATCTCTTCACGTAGACACGGTCAGGTTGTTTGCACGGGTTTCATTCCGTTTAAAGAAGCCTCTCAGACCGGAGGTCAGTTTATGAGTGAAAGGGCGCCCTCTAAAGGCGGGAGGGGATTTCACCCACAACAACACACAGCACATCAATACACAACATAATTATTTACAGCTAGAAAGTGCAAGAGTACCAGCAATGGCATACAATCACTTGTTACCATACCGTTTGTGTGTTTTCATAATAAAATAATGAGTTTTGTTCCTTTTATACAACAGCACGTTGCTGAAATACGTATTGTACAAATTGTCATCTATTACTGAACCAAACATAACACATTTTATCTGCTAATAGTTACGTTTAATGCTGTCAAATGTGTACACATGTTGTAGACAAAACCGGCTTTACCTCTGAATGCGATGAAGTGTTACACTGGAGACAGTATTTAAGCAAATGTTTATATTTATTCTTTCATCCCAGTTTACACAGGATATAAATAAAAAGGTTGGATAAAAAGTCCTTAGTGACGGAGTGCCAACAAATCCAGACATATATACAAATATGGAAAATACAAAGGTATAAAACAAATTACTACATAGAATGTAGAATAACATGGTATTTTTGTATGTGAAAACATACATAATAATCATAAATTGGCATTGAATTTTTTTGTTCTTGAAATAAAATCTTATATACAAATGAATGTATTTGCCTGTTGCACATAACTATTAGGAAATATAACTGTATGTATTTATTAATTTTTTATGTATAAACGAACCAAAATAAGAGTTGTGATTTATAAAACACATTTCTATTCGTACAACTCGCATAAATGTAAGTTTATTACTTGTAAATTTAATAAAAACATTTTTTTTTATAAAAAGACAAAAGGCACCGCTGGGATTCGAACCCAGGATCTCCTGTTTACTAGACAGGCGCTTTAACCAACTAAGCCACGGCGCCGCTGAGTGTGAAGCAATATATTACAGCTCAAATATGACTGTTTACCAAAAGTACAAACTACATACAAGAGTTTGTGTCGTCGGTACATTTCTCCGATGGCTCAAGAAACATATTTTCTACCTCTATTGTCTTCATTAACTGCATTAGTTTGATTCGCTTCCTCAATGCTAAAGAGGAGGAGGTGATGTTAGAGTTCTGCGAGGAGTCTTCAGTCTACAGAACACGCACATGGTGATGTTCTCCAGACGAGATCCTGAAAACGCTTTTCCACAATCCTCACACTAAAAGCAGCACAAACATATACATACAGAGTTACTAATCTCGTTTAAGGCTTTAACTCACAGGTGAAAAAACGGTTTCTGTTCAGAATATTGTATATTCATGAAATTGTGCATTTTGTCGTCTGCTCATAAATTTAATGTAATGGAAAATAAATGAATAGAAAATATTACAAATCTTAGAAAACAATCTACATATAGAAAAAAAGGCTTTATTCATTAAACCACAAACACATACTGTTTACATATTTATTTAAACTTACAAGCTGATTTTCAATAAAAGAGCAGTCAGGAAACAGACACAAAGTAAATGGTTATGAATACAATAACCATTTAAAAAAATGAAAGAAAATAAAAAAAAAAATGATGTTCAGAGGTAAAGAAACTTGTGACCAGTGACTGATTTTTTGGAACAATGGTGATTAGTGATTTTTTTTAGAAACACTGGTGAAACGTTGTTTTTTTCAGGAACAATGGTGATCAGTGAAAAGTTGTGGAATAATGGTAATCATTAATCGGTTTTGAGGGACTATAGTAATCAGCAATTGCTCACTGGAAAACAACTAATCAGTGATTGGTGGTTGGGATCTATGGTGATCAGTGATTGGTCGTTGGGAACTATGGTGATCAGTGATTGGTTGTTCGTAACATTGGCTCAGACAAGTACGATTTTATCCAAAATTACATATTGTTCAAAATTTGTTTGTTTTTATGATGTGAAAGTTGACAGCACTGGCGAGACCAGAGCATTTAAGAGGCTGTACCTTAAGTATATGAGTTTCATGCCCATGTGCTCTCCTGCTCTGCCTGACTGCAGGAATGCTTTCATGCTGCTCAATGTTCCACAGACGCACTGTACAATCCTGCAAACACACAACAAACACATCACAATTCAGAAGCAACCAGGTTTTACAGTTCTTCACAAGATCCTGAACAAAAACTTTTTTTGTCTTCCTCAAAACATCAATACTTTAAGTACATTTACATTTGGATTTATATTTAAGGCATTTGGTAGATCTTCTTATCAGAGTTGCTACAAAAAATGCTTTGAAATCTTTATCAGTAAATACATTTTTATTCTGGTTTACACAGACTATACCAGCAATCTAAAAACTTTTGGGAGGCACTATAATTAGAAAAGCAGGGGTTTATTCTGATGAATATCAGAATATCTGAGAAATGCTGTAAACGTTCGGTCTTTAGATGTTGTTTGAAGACTTCTACTGACTCATTTGTTCAGACATTAGGTGTAAGTATGTCTTCCTTGTAATCTGAGAGATGATGGAACAAGTCTAGCAGTGGTACAGTGCAGGGTATGATAATTGCATTGTGGTAGAGCAGTGCAGGTCCATTTTTGGCTTTGTAAGCAGGCATCAGTATTTTAAAACTAATGTGGGAAGCTGCAGAAATATATGCTGTATATATGCTGAATCGGGTGAATTAGTAGTTTGTTTACTCCATAATTAATCATCAGTTATTAAACTTTCTCTCAAGCTATAACTTTACTGTCTCCTGATTATGATCATGAAAGTCTTACCTTGGAGGAAGAAGCCACCCAGTTGTTATCAGCACTAATGTCCACATCTGTAACCCAGTCCAGGTGACCCTGAGTTTAAAAAGATAAACTGATATGACCATTTAAAAAGGCACTCATGATTACATAAACTGTTCATGTTGTGTCTTTTTCAAAGGAGGAAAATTCTTTCTTTCTGTAAGCTTAAATGCAGTTACCTTTAGCACCAGAGTTCTGTACAGTCCCTTCACATCCCACAATGCAATGGTCCTGTCATATGCCCCAGACACTAGAATAGAGGCTGGAGAGCAGATTGTTTTCTACAAGCCAAATCTACCCTCAAATTAAACACATATTTCATCTTATAGACTGAGTGTTACAAACGTGGATACATAAAGAAAAAAGGTAATAAATGAAAAGCAATTAATTGGTTTATATTAATTTGTATGTTCCATTGTAATCGTATTTAATGCTTGAGAGAAAAAAATATTGAGAAAATTTTAATTGCTGTTAGAACATATGGTAAGTGATAAAAACTTGATTTGTTGGCATTCCAGAACATAAAAGTCTAACTGCAACTACAATTAAAAACCAGGAACACAAATCCATAATAAAGCTGATAGAAACTCTAATTAATATATTGAAGTTTAATATCCTGTCACGTGTTCAAAAATGACTTAAGGCTATATTTGAACTGAATGTTAGAGACCCTTTTCGAGAAAGCTGAGTATTAATACATAGTTTAAAAAAAAAGAAATACCATCATTGGAGAAAACACAGGAGCTGATGCTTCCTTCATGGCCTTTGCAGAGCTTTTCTCCGCCTCTGTTACGAAACGAACCCGTTCGCACATCCCACAGCTGTAGCGTACGGTCCCATGATGCCGTGCATAAACAATGACCATTTTGTGTAAAACAGCAGCCCGAGATAACGTTTGTGTGAGTACTAGAGGTGTAAAAAAAATATATAAAGAGAGACAATAAACTAAATGAAACAATATATCTGCAATTAAAAGGTCCACATACTATGTCCTAGATTGTGTTGACAGATTTTATATTATTCCCATTTGTCTCCACAATGAACTTTATAATATGTCTGATGGACAGATTAATTTTGTGATTTAATCATTCACCTTCACCTCTATTACATGGCACTGTTTTCATTTAAATTTAGTCCTTGTTCCACCGTCCTCAATAGTACACAAGAAAACTAAAATGCCTCTTTCATTGAAAATAAAAAAAAGATAAGAATCACAATTTAAAGGTTTAGATTCAATTCAATGTTTTAAATTAAATTATTCATGCAAAAAAAAAAAAAAAAAAAGGTTTGTAGGTTCACCAATTTTCTACACAAAGAATTCAGGTTGACACCCAATATCATTCATGTTGAAGAGGGTGGTTAATCTGTGCAGTCCAAATGTAGAATGATGTTAATACCTGTTAATGTTCAGAGTGGTTTTGTGAGAGTAAAGATCCCATAATTTGATGGATCTGTCGGCTGAGACGCTGGCCACGTGCTGATTCTGAGCGTCAAACCTACAGCTCATCACAGTGAATGTATGATGACCTGAGAGAAAGTCATTAATATTGACATTCTTTCTCAACTTCCTGAAATCATAACAGATACAGATTGAATGGAATAGAAGGTCTAATGCTTATTTGACTGAAGTTTGTAACTTGTAATGATTAACTAAAGGAAAACGTCCCCTTAACTCCACTCTGTTTTAGGAGGAAACATATACATTTATTTTAATTAACATACACATTTTTTTGTCTTACAGTTCATATTGTATCATTAGAATAGGCAAACATGAAGGCATCCATGTTTTAAATGAAATATCCATACAGTAAAGTGACAACTTTATTTTCTTAGTGCAATTAGCTTCTCTATGTGCTGTCTATTTGAACTATATTTTTATTTATCCTGTCTTATTAAACATGTAAATAGAAATTACAAAAAAACATAAAGCTTGAATAAAAGAAAAAGATATCATTGGTGTCTCTGGTGAGAGTACATAACTAGGACAGTTAACCTGGGCTGCTATTTTTGTGAAAAGCTAAAGTGAACCTGTAATGCATACCAAATAACCCATTTTCACTTTTAAAATACTAAAATGGATTTTAATTTAGGATAAGAGGAGGCTGAGATTTGGCTAACAGTTAAACTGAGACAGCGTTAGTATGACCTTTAACATCAATAACTTTAACAAATGCTTCATGACTCTGAACAAGGGTTGCTGTTTTTAGTTCGATCTACCTTTTGACAATAAAATTAAACATCAAAATAACTTTAAAGGCAAGTGCGAGTTCAGTGCTTGTGATGTTAGCCTTCTTCTCCAAAGTGACTTTTGACTTCAAATTCCAGCACATCAAATTGTCAGTGCTGGACCCTTAAACAAAGCCCTTAATAATGAACTGCTCTCTGGTATAAATGAGATACTTGTAAGTCACTCTGAATAAGGGCAAATTAAACATACAATAAATGTACATTAAGACTTTATTTCTTGATGTTGAATTGAGAGAAATGCCATTTTTCTTCATCACTCTGCATCAAATCACTCACACGAAATTCTCTCTGATTCACGAAAGTATCAGGATCATTCTAAACACTGCATATTTTATCTGACATTGTGAAGATAGTAAGTTCTCTACCTGGAATGTAATGCAGTCTCTGTCCTGTATCTGCACAGTTGATATACAGAGCGTTCTCCATGTCTGAGGCTGATGCCACATACTCTCCATCCCCTGACACACTGCATGACATCATCAAACCGCCCTGCATTACTGTCCACTGAACACACACACACATGCGCACACATACACACACACACACACACACACACACACACACAAACTTCATTAAAACAGGTTTTACAGTTGAGATGACAAGAAAAGAAATGCAATAAGAAACATAATAATAATTCACCAGAATTTTACCAGTCTCCAGGTCCCAGGCGTTAATGGTCTTGTCCCAAGACGATGTTATTACTCTGATGTATAAAAGACACACACAAATGCACACACACAGAAAGACGACTCATTGGTTCATTTATTAAATGAATTAAAACTGGGCAAGTGTTGGAAGAGCCACATAGTCCTTAACTCTGTGTTCTGTTATGTAGCTTTATGTTGTTTTATGTAGCACCAAGGATCTGGAGGAACGTTGTCTCATTTCACTGTGTACTGCGTAAGCAATATAGGGTTAAAATGACAGTAAAAGTTTTTGACTTGACTTGAATTGACATGACTTGACTTGAAAGTATCTGTGTGCCACAGTGAAGCATTAGCTACTTTAACCACCCTGATGTAATCCTTTTCTCATAACAGAACACAAATTAAAATCAAGTATCATTTTTATTAGTTACAGACACAGTCATAAACAGTATGACATGCAGTGAAAAGCTTTTAATGACTGATTTATGACATAAAATGGAATAAATAATAGAAAGTGTTGAAAAGTAGAAAAAGAATATAATATTTTTTTTTGTTAAGTCTAAAAAATGTATTAAAGAAATCAAATTAAATGTGCAATATGTATGTGATATCCGTTTCTTAAAAGATATAACATTGTTATAGCTGTTAGGCCACTTTTACTCATGAGTTTAAAATTCGTAATATATTGGCTGAATATAATTTTGAAAAAACTCATTTTACATCAGAGCCTGTACATTTTTTATAATTTTTTTTTATTATTCGAATCTTTATTACTTTTACCTATTTTTTAAGTGACTATGTAAAAGATTTGTATTGTTAATTAAAATATTTAAATATAAAGATGTATTTAAATATAAATACATCTAATAGGTATCGGTTCATGTGTGCTTCTCCATGTCATAATCATTAATAACTGCATCATTTTTTAATTCCCTGAATGATCTTAATTTACAAACTTAAGATCACACATTTACAAAATATGATTTCTGCTTGGTCATCACCTGGATTTCCCTTAGCTGCTGTTTTGCTAATGAGAGGAACAAAATAAGTCTTTGTAGCACGACTTAAGTGCAAACACAATATGTTCTAAGGGATACAAGTCTAGTAGATCAGCTTTATGTATCTATAGCTACACTACATAAATGTCCATCAGCCTTTAATGACAATAGAATTAGATGCTGCTGCAAAATAAACCTCATTAACATGGCAAGGCGGCAGGCTGCTTCCACTTAGGTTTCTTGTGTTGCCTAGCAATAGCATCCATTCACAAACAAAGAACAGTGCAGTAATAAAAGAAGCGAGAGGCAAAAGTGTAACCAGAGACATCGGTGAGTGAAAGTGTGCGTTTTTTTCTTGACAAAGCACTGAACTTGAGAACTAAATGGGTTTTGTTTAAGAAGGTTGTCTTGAGTTGCATGTATCCAAATATTCCACTTAGCACAAGGTAGTATTTTTTAATTATACGGAATTCTTTTATTATTTGATTATTTATACTCTTTCAATTGCAAAAGATTTTCCTGTGGTTGTAAAGCTTTTTTCTGGATATTTCATTCATTAAATTCTCAGTACTAATTTAGCGTTCTGTCTACATTCAGTTGATTAATTCTCAGTTATTATCAGCAGGTGAAATAAAGATTAGTGCAATAATAATTGAGCAGGTCATTTGTTTTTACTGTTCTTCTGTAGGCAAAGAAGGTTGAGATTTTGAGTTACAAAATGGCATGCCACATCACTAATGAATGACTCAACATGCACACACAAACACCCACAAACACCCCCCCACACACACACATACACACACATACACACACATACACACATACACACACACACTTTTCTGTAAATGTGTTTGACAGCTTTGTAAGAATTATTATGACTCAAAAAAATTTATTATTTTCTGAGTCTTTTTGTGACTTTCCACTTCTTATTCTTTACCTGTTCTTCTCCGGGACCAAACAGCATGCAGTGATGGCTCCTGAGTGTCCTCCTTTGAGCTGCATCAGTTGAGCCCCTGTCTCCACATCCTGCACAGAGGAAACACACAGGAACCAGTGCCAGTGAATGGAAAGAGTCATTTACAATATGACATATTTTAATGTAAAGTGTGGCATGTGTGACTCTTTAAATTATCATACCCAAAATATCACTGTCTTGTCATGAGAGCTGGTGAGAAGTCGAGTGTCATGAAAACAAAAGTGACAGCTGGTGATGGAGTCAGCATGTCCCCTTAACACCTTTACAGGAATCTTCAGGAGACAGCAGCATTGTGCCAATAGACAGAAAAGGATTAACACCGATTATGCATGAAGAATATATGCTGTTTATTCTACTTTCCTTCCTCCCAAAGTGGTGTTTACAATTTTTTTACCAAGCAACACACAAAACAAAAAATAGTGATGATGCAAACTAGGGCTGTAGGGCTCAAGCCTATTTGTTGAGATATGTCATGATGTCTTTTAACTGAACTAATCTCACTTTAGGAGGATTGATGATATTAAATATGGTCTTAATCTGAACTGGTATATCTCACAGTTTAAAATGACATAAAAATGCAGGACAGAGTTGAGCTGCAGAGTATTTCACAATGACTCACTCATGGTACCTGGCAGTGAAGACTAAGAACAGAAGATGAAGAGCACCGACTTCAACACTTTTTGTACATCACATACTGATCTGTAACTCCATTGACTCATAGTGATCACATAGGCACTAAAACATCCTCTAGCACTAAAAATTATTGTGGATTAATCAATTAAAAATAAATTATTTAATGAATTGCACATTCAATTGCAGCTATATATAAAATTGTGTATTATGCAATTGATTAAAAATTACAATAAAATTACAATAAATTACAATTGCATATATGTATGTAAATATATATATATATATAT
>MU551534.1:736401-758168 GCA_024362625.1 Silurus asotus
AGGAGAGCGGCGAGGCGCTTGGTAGGAGCACGGCGCAGAACGTGGGATTAGCAGCAAAAGCATAGAATGAACACCGGCAGGATCGGGGGGGAATCCGCGGTGCGCTTTGGGAAGAAAAGCGCAGCCGTTGAGAGAGTGCCGGTGGGATACGCATGCGCGATAACAACGACCGCCGTAACCCAACATATACCAACAATAACGGATGGTGAGAGTGTGGAAGTTTTAATAGGAGCTGGTGATGATGATAAACGAGCACCATATGTGCGGGATTAAAGCTGAGAGCTTCAGAGAAAGCGTCCGAGAAAGCACCTGACACGCTGAAGGGGGCCGAAGGGGGCGTGGCAGGTAGATTCCTGACAGTTAACAAACATGTATGTAGATTTTTATAGCATGACTTCATCAAACAAATCGCAGCAACGCTGTTGTGTAAAAAAAAAAATCCTCTAAAAACACGTGCATGCACATTCTCATTTATTAACGCACCTCATGTACATAAAGAAATTTCAAGCACGTTAATTTATTGCCGCCATTTTGATTTCCGTTTATCTCGATCATCGGTTACCTCGATGCTTTTTGGCGACCCCCTAGGACATCGACATAACCGGGTTCCACTGTATTTTATATTAATCACATTAATAACTCGTGACTAATCGCAACTTCACACATTTTTTTCTGTTAATATGCATCTTTAATTAGTACTTTTAAAGTTTTTAATACTCTAATCCACATGGAAAAATATGAATGCTTTACGCAAATGTATGTTTATTGTTAATGAAACCAAACTCAACATAGAGCATGAAGACAAAAGATTTTTGTTTTGAATGTATATAAAGTCTGTGTACAAGGAAAATCAATAAAAATGTAAGAATCAGATCTACTAACCTCCTGATCTCGTGTAACCTCCACGCTGTCAGTGTCGTCCTCGGTTTTGGCGCGTGTGAAGCGGGAGGAGAGCGAGGAGTTACTCGGCTTATAGAGCACCGCAGCACGCATGAACTCATCTCGCTCTCGGCTTCGCTCCCACTCAGTCATCGTGGGGTCCAAACTTAACTCCAGAGCATCTACATAACACACAAACAAACACGGAGTACAACAGTTCAGCAGTCGCTTAATAAGAACGACTATAATAATAATAATAAAAATAAAAATATAATTCCAAATAAAAATGTACAAGAATTATTTGGTATCGAGTTCATGTATGGATCATATTCATAAGTGGATGCTGTTGGTTTTATATGAGTTTATGACACTGATATTCAAACAAATTGTGGAATTATAGTAATGCTCATAACCATAAGTGATATAAATTCATTTCTTTTTATAATCAGGTGAGATATTCAAATATAATACCAGAAACTAACAAAAAAAATTTTTTTCCCATGAGTGACTGAGTTTATTAGACCAAAGAAGGTATATAAATGTAAATACATTTGATGAGTGGTCTTTATACAAATAATTTACAAAAGAATCATTGTGAGAAAAAAAGTTAAATGCAACTGAATGTGCTAAAGAAGCAGAAAAATAAAGCTCCTCTGCTACAGTACTGATCGTTCCTCACCTTTGTCCCCCTGTTTCAGGTAGCTGATGTAGCGATCATAGCGTGCTTGCTTTGATGAATTTTTTTCAAACGGTTTAAAGGTCTGGCTGGTTTGGGCTGTTGGACTCGACCAGACACTGAGAGCCTGCTGTGCCGTGTCTGACGCCCGAGGCTGGAGCTGCACATCTGTCTGAGGTTTAGAATCCAGGAGCTGGGTGCGAATACCAGATGGACTGGTGCTGGACTGGAAACGATTCTGTAAAGTTGCTCTTTTCTCTTCTGAAGCTTTACGGATCTCATTTAACCTCTCTCTGCTTTTATTGTCCAGGAGCTCAAACACAGACTGGGGACCTTTACATTAAAACACACACATTTATTTATATACATATATATAGATTCTATCTATCTATCTATCTATCTATCTATCTATCTATCTATCTATCTAGTATCTGTCTATTAATATATACAGTATATTACTTTAATGTAAAATGTCTATCAATTTCTAACAAAAAAGGAGCAAATATACAACCAAAATAACATTTCTACATGCCAAAAAGAAAAAAGAAAAAAATACTGTATTGGTATTCTAACCTAAATTCAACTTCACTTTTGCTTGCAAGTACATATGCTTATATGGGTCCTCCTCAATTACACATTTACACTAAATAATAATGTTTTTTTAAAGGTTATTTGTGTTCGTTTATGAAGTCATTAAATTAGTGAGCACATAAACATGCAAGCAATTTGAGTGGAAACATCAGTACCCTGTAAACTGGTTTCTCCCAGCATCTCTCTCCTCTGGGTGGAGTCCAGGGTGTGCCGGCTCTGCTGAGGTGCATTCTGGGTTAGCTGTCCACGTGACGCCTGGAGCACCTGGGCTACCAGGGGGCTGACGGACGATGTGTCCACCACCGGGCGGAAATAATGCACTGGCCGATAATCACGAGGCAGAACGGGTGGAGGAAATACCTGGACACCAACATCACCCAATAATTATATACAGTATATAATCACACTTTATAGTAGTTTCTCTCATCCTCATCGTCATCAACAGTGTTTGAGGATTTGTGATGGATTCTCACGTACGATTTTTGTTTCTGCAGGTAGTGAACCTAACGTGAAACCTGCCAGGATTTTCCCCACATACTCAGCATCTCTGCTTGAATCTACAAAAAAATAATAATAAACATTTTTTTTCAAAACTACACAAAGTGACACCAAAATAATTATTATTTTTTTTTTAATAAGTACATTAAAGTGTAACATATTTAGTTAATTCTTTTTTTTATTATTAATATAAAATCATTGTTAAAAGCCAATTCCACTAGATCACTCACCTTTCTTCTTCTGTTTGTATTGCTGAGGTGCCGTCCATCCATAAAGTCCGTCCCCCGGCTCCTCCCCACCCAGAACAACATCGTAGTTTGACATGGCGTCTTTGTGGTAGATATCGTCATCCTCATCCTCCATTGCTCCTACACCAAATGCCTGCACATACAAATAAAAGTCAGTAACTACAATCGGATGAGAAATGCTTTTTCATTTAGTCCAAGGGAAAAATCTTTTACAAAACTACACCTCACCTGCCCTGAAATCCCACCCTTACGATGTTGCCCTGCCGCCTTCCTGTTACCAAACAGACCTGTCCTATCAGAGTCCAGCGTGAAGAGGTTGATATGCGATGCCCCTGAACCGCCCATCAGGGCCTGCAGGGGGTTGAGGCCTCGATAGCCGAGTCCATGAACGTCGTCTTTAGGGGTGAAATCCACCGGGGTCACGTCTTTAGGGGCAAAAGTGACGTTTTCGGGAGCAAATTCATCATCATCCTATTTGTTAGAGTATAGATTTCTTAATGAATACAACACCTCATACAAAAACAAACATTTTTCACATGAAGAAAACATCTTGCTAAACATACTTTTTTTATTGTATTTTTTTTACAACAAATGTTTTTTACAATAAAAAAAATTATATTCACCTCTGGTTCCTCAAATCCACTGGGAGGCAAAGGACATCCATATAGTTTAACATCTGCAATAACCAGACAAACAGAAAGATACAGCTTTAATAAAGTGTGTGTGTGTGTGTGTGTGTGTGTGTGTGTGTGAGTGATATAACACAGTGAATAATATGTAAGATCTAGGGTCATCATTATTTCAAAGTAAACTTTTGCACTGTAAAAGAAATATACCGTGGTCTTGTTTGCGTTGTCTCCTTTTCATTCTGGGTCCGACCCCCTGGCCGTCCTTCCATCCCATCTTCCGAAGCAGCTCCACTCCTATAGATGACCTGCAGCACACACACACAGCAATTATTAGTAATTATTACTAATGCACAGTCCAGCACCCGGTATACTTATTAGGCTGATACAGCAATACGAAGAAAAGCCTAATCATCCGAAGAAAAAAAAAAAACATACTGTATAAAAGATCATGTGACAAATGACAAAAATACGAATTGGATTTGGAAAATACATTTCTTTTTGTAATGATATATTATATATTTTCCATATAAAGAGAACCGACTTTTTTTTTTATTAGAATTGCTTATAATCTATTTTTATTTTTTAGCTTTGGGTTAAAAGAGGCAGATCAATAGTAGATTAAAGTATTAAAAGGGTGTTTTTTTTTTTTTTTTTACCACTTTATGATGATGATGATGATGGAAAAGCAAGGTTTTTCTCTACAGACTATGAGCTTTGGTGATAAGAGACAGGTTTGGTTCATCCAAAAAAAAAATCCTTACTAATTGAAATAAAATCAAAGGAAGAGAAATACCGAGCAGGTGCGATCAGCTCCTCCAGCAGAGTGTCTCCAGGAATGGGAGCAGTGAGGGAGCTAATGGCTCGGGCTTTGTCCCTGATCTGATCAGACCTTGCGGAGACAAAATCATCGGTGGTGGTGATCTGTTGGGGTGCGATGCCGTGCTCGCCAAAATCCTGCAGAATAAGAAGTGTGTTAATCAATAAAATGGACTGGAACTAACCGATCTGCCTAAACACGATAACCAGCTGCTTGATACAGCAATCACCATGGATTTGATCAACTTGACCAGTAAAAATAAAAGAAACAGAATTAAGCACACAAGTGAACACATACTTCCTCATCCATGAAGTCCTCCGGTCTGGCATTGTGCTTCTCCGCCTTCTGATTTCGTGAGGACACAAACACAGACGGCGTCCAACCTACGGAAAGTCAACGACAAAGATGACTGACATCTCATCATTAAAAATAAATCGTTTACTGCTCTCTGAAGTGCTTCAGTCTGACCTTCTTTGGTGCCGACCGTGTTGAAGTAGCCAGCAGAGAAGCCACCGGTGAAGGCTCCGTGAAACCTTTTGTAGCGTCCTTTCTCATCCTTAACCGTCTGCTCTTGCACAGGTATCGGCTTTCTGATGGGCTCGTCTTCACGCAAAGAGACACAAATTATTTGATTATTTACAGAAATTTTTTGCCTCAATCCGCATGATTTTATGCATCGTGCTGCCGCAATGTGATTGGCTGCTTAGATAACTGCAGAAATCTGTGGTGTACATGTGTTTTTACTGGGGATGACTTTGGGTGTATATCGAGTATAGAATGGTATTGATT
Organism: Silurus asotus; assembly: GCA_024362625.1. Taxonomy (NCBI): domain Eukaryota; kingdom Metazoa; phylum Chordata; class Actinopteri; order Siluriformes; family Siluridae; genus Silurus; species Silurus asotus. Next base: position 741,529 of record MU551534.1, read on the forward strand.
AACTACAAAATTTATAAAGTACAGTACGTTGGGTGGAAATCAATAAGCAGATACACCAGTAAATACAGGCTGCTCTATAAGTTCACATTTTATATGAAGTACAAATACAGAAATAAGTAAAAAACTATGAATGATTTGAATATATGCAGTGATTATAGTGAAATATAAACATGTTAAATATATACACACGTACACACATACACACACTGCTAATCATTACATTTCCATGCGTTAATTTTAACCACCCGTTTTAATGACAGGAGAAGTGTACTATCCAGATTGGCTAGTCGTTTACATCCACCCTATCAAACAGTCGAACTGCGTTTGAGTAACTCGCATTAACCAATCCCTGTGCAGTGGGCGGGACTTGTACAACTACAGGTAGGAATAAAACCCTGCTAAACACTGATATGCGGCTTTTGAATTTGCACAGGCGCAATATATTTGGCACATGCCGTTATCTGGGAAATAGTGAACTAAAATGAGTGAATACCTTCTTCTAGAGGCTCCAGAGGAGTTCCATAAGTGACAAAATCTTCATTACTCTCGTCGTCGGACGCCATGTTTATTTGCACGACGGTGGCCGCTGAGGGTCAAACTGTCAGCGACAGAGACAGAGATAGAGTAACACAAAAGAATCACAAATCTCGATGTATTTTCTTATCCATAAAACCACCCCTTAAAAAGACAATTTATATATACAATGTATGTTCTAATTGCACATTTTTTATCTGTTCCAAATATACTTTTCAGGTTTTAATACTCTAATGAAAAAATATGGATGCTTTATGCAAATGCATGTTTATTTTTGAAAACAAATTCAACATGGAGCATAAAGACAGAATGTTCTTGTTAATGTTTTGAAGTAATTATTGTTTTTAATTACATAAATCATCAGGACACCAAATTGAACATTTGCTATGTTTTTACACGGATGGTTTTAATTGCTGCACTTTTGGTTTTGGTGTTTTTGGTGTTTGATTTGAGACTTGGCCCATCAGTAAAACAAATGTGTTATTAATTAATTTTTTTTTTATTAAATCTGAGTAAAGAAAGGATGTTGTTAATAAATATGTGTTGTGTTGAATGCTTTAATTTCACCTTTTTTATATTTATTTATTTATTTATTATTTTTATAAAAAAATGGTCAAGCAGAAATGCACCCTGCATTAATCGCGTGTTAATAAATCACTGCTGTTAAAATTAATAAAATTAAATTTTTTAATTTGCGTTAATGCGTTATAAACACGTTAATTTCCATGGCCCCCGTTAATATGGGTACCACAAATATACATTTAAAAGGCTATAGGCAGTAAAACAAATACAAAAGCAGTTGTGCATGCACACTAGGAAAAATAAATAAAGATGTGTTTTTAACAATGTTATTGGATAAATAAATGTTTATTTTACTGTAAGATCTACAGATGGTATATAAATGATGATCTAGGATATGCTGTGAATTAACAATGATATACAGTTATAATAATACAGATATAATAAAGAAAGCAAAGGTTCGAGCTGAACTACATGGTTCTGGTGTGTATGTCATTGGCATCTCCTTTTCCTTCTGGATGAAGGTTAAAAAGTTTGGGACTGTTTGGGACTGACTTTTGGGATCCATTATGATGTTTGCTGTTTTACTGTAATATACTCAGGGCAGTTTATTGGTTACATCTAGCTAATTTTGTTAACCGTCCATAAGAGGGCGCCAAACCAACACGCGCCTGAGAGTGGAAAAGTAGAACTTGACAGTTGCGGATATGACGTCACTAGGCGGGAAGTGGTGTTTGTTTACGGAAGAAAAGCACGTTCTTTGCACCAGAGTCACAAGACTGATGACTGCATTAATTAAGTGAAGACTAATTTAAGGACTATTCATTCTTAAAAAATAAAATAAAATGAACCGGAAACGGACAAGAGGAGATTGCATGGCGCCGCCATATTTAAGGTTTATTTCATTCAAACCAATTTGTTGTATATTATTATAAAGGCCAATAAGTAGGTCTACAGTGCACCTACTCAATCTTCATTTTTTGTGTTTAATAAAAAGAAAAAAAAAACTATAAATACATATGTATAAATGTACTGAGAGTAAGATGGATGTTTATGTGTCACACAGAGTTTTAGTTGTTTATGCAATGCTGCCTTGCGAAAAAGAGATTATTTACAAGACTTGTGAATTATTCATAAGTTTGTGTTTTGTCTCTTTTTGAACAGCATGATCGGGAGAGAAAAGACAGCTCCTCCTGCTCGATCCCAGTTCCACCTGGACCTCTGGTTCTCTTTCACTGTACAGAACTGGATCCTGGACTTCGGGAGACCGATAGTGATGGTGATTAAGGAAATGGTTATGAAACACTGATACACTCTATTAGTGTTCAGTCATGTTTTAAAATGCTTAAAAGTGTGATCAAAAAACTACTTTAGAGGAATAGGAATAAAACTCTGGATCAAAATCAGATCAGAAATCAGTCTAAAGATCCATGAATTTACAGAGCAAATTAATTCAGGGACTGATTTGAATTGAAATTAATATAAGAAAGTCAACTTACAGTGGCTTAAGACTGCAATTTGCATGAACAGTTCTGTATTGAATATCCTATTTCTGAACCTTAACAATGATGGAGCTGTAATTAATGGACTTAAGGTACCACACAGATGAGTATGTGTTCCCTTTCGAAGTCTACTCAAGGTTTCTTCCTCTTACTACCTCAGTGAGTTTTTCCTTGCCACAGTCGCCACTGAATTACTTAGTCACATCTTACAAGGGATCAAATCATAGGCTATAAACTTATAAAATGATATTTTATAACCTATTTATCTTAATAAAGCTGCTTTGGGGCAATGTTCATTGTTAAAAGTAATATACAAATACATCCAATTTGAATGAAGTTGACGTTATTAAAATTGAAGTTATTTCCGATTATATCTATATTTGAATCTACTGGAGTACTTTGTGATATAAGAGTGTGCCATATTTACTGACATGACAGGTCTTGCTCTTAAACTCCTTAAATTACCAAAAGCACCAGAAGCAGAGAGAGTCTGTTCTCTGTTACAGTGAACTACATTTGTAGTAAAAGCATATTTGCGTTTATACTGTGAGAGTGGAGACAATCAAAACATTAATGGACACAAAAAGGGAAACTTTTATTCTTAAACAAGCTGCACAGTAACATGAAATATGTTAAAATCTTGACAATTTATTAACTGATTTATTTCTTCTTCTTCTTTTGGCTTCTCCCATTAGGGGGCGCCACAGCGAATCATCCGTCTTCGTACCCCACTGTCCCCTACATCTGCCTCTTTCAAACCAACTACCTGCATGTCTTCCCTCACCACATTCATAAACCTCCTCCTTGGTCTTCCTTTTTTCCTTCTTCACACCAACTACCTGCATGTCTTCCCTCACCACATCCATAAACCTCCTCCTTGGTCTTCTTTTTTTCCTTCTTCCTGGTGGCTCCATTCTCAGCATTCTTCTACCGATACACCTCATGTTCCTCCTCTGCACATGTCCAAACCATCTCAATCTCGCCTCCCTCACCTTGTCTCCAAAACGTCCTACATGCACTGTCCCTCTAATAAACTCATTTCTAAACCTACATAATTGATTAACTTAAACATTAAAAAAAAGAAAAGAATAAACCAACCTAATGAGTGCCATTTGGGACATAACAGTACCAATGATCAGCATTTTTAATCAATAAAACCTGAGAATAGCAATTCTCGGAAACACCGAGCTCAGTATAACCAAAACACAGAATAATATGTCATGCAGACATACTGTAAATGTCTCTAATTGTCCTCTTCACCACAGATTATCTTACCTCTGGAATGGTTTCCTCTGAACAAACCCAGCGCTGGAGATTACTTTCACATGGCCTACAACGTCATTACACCATTTCTGCTGCTGAAGGTATGAGCTCTGTTTTCTGCACACACCCAAGAATCAATACAATATTATTTAAAAGAATCCACTAACGACTGGATTGTAAAATGAATTCACGGTGAGCTGTGCTCAGATCCTCAGTGTCTAATATCTAACTGTTAAAGATAAATAAATAGAAATCGATTGACTCTTGGCTGGTGTGTGTTGTAGCTGATTGAGAGAAGTTCTACCACGCTGCCACGCACTGCTGTATACCTGAGCATCATCACATTCGTCATGGGTGCCAGCATCCACCTGGTGGGGGATTCCATCAACCACCGCCTGATCCTCAGTGGCTACCAGCTCCATCTGTCTGTCCGGGACAATCCCATCATGAAGGACCTCAACCCTCCATCACTGGTGATATATATATGAGAATAATGTGAAATTTAAGCCATGTGTGTGTTTGTGTGTGTGTGTGTGTGTGTGCGCGTGCGTGTGTGTGTCCATGTTTTTATTTCTCTTTCATATTTTATGTAGTATCTTTATTCATTCAGTAGATAAACATATATAAATATGCAGGTCCCTAATATTTTTTGTTCTTATCTTTAGATTGATTCCTTCGAGCTCCTTTATTACTATGATGAGCATTTAGGACATTCCATGTGGTACGTACACAGATCCGTGTGATCTTTCAGAGCCTCTCAAAGGTTTGGAAACAATTAGTCTTTTATGTTTATTTTTATTTAGAGGCACAATAAAGTTTCTTTTGTTTATGTGCAAAAAACAAGGTATAGGGCAAAAACACACATGAATTGGCTGCACGAAGGTTTTGTGGCAAATGAGTTCAAATAAAACATTTTTTGGTTCTTACAGAAGAACATATTTAAGATGAAGAACAGGAGAGAAGATGTTAGCAGGCTGCCTCACACCCACAGTCAAACATGGAGGTGGAAGCGTAATGGTTTGGGCTTGTGTTGGAGTAGGGAATGCTGTAGATTTATTCTGTGTGAAAAGAAAACTGAAACAAACATGGCTACTATTCCATACTTCAATACCATGTCATTCTGTTTGGACTAATTAAAACCGACTTCACCATACAACAAGACAGTGAGCCGAAGCGTATGTCCAAGCCCTGTAAGAGTTATTTAAAGTGTTATTTATCATAGAATGGCCTCACCAGTCAAAACACCTAAATCCTGTGTCTCGTATGAACTGGATCACAACGTCAGAAAGAAATCTCCAACTAGTGTTGAACACCTTTGGCAAGTTTTACAAGAGGCATGGCAAAGAATTTTAGCTACATGCTTGGAGAAACGAACGGTCCATGGAGGATTTTACAATGAAAATAAAGTTTAACATCTGTACAATCACATATTTGTTTGTTTAAAGTAAATCTGCATACTATTAAATGATCTAGTAAACAAAAAAACATGCACGTGTCTTTCAAAAAAACTCATAAAAGACATTTACAGTGCACTTCACTAATATTAATACCCTCAGTAAATATGAACTAAGGAAATAAAAAAAAAAAACATTTTCTTTATTCTTTAACCTTATGATTTTTTTTTTGTTGAAAAAAATAAAATAAAATCAGAAAAATACTCTTCTGCTTCTGCATCTCAAAGTATAATTGATATATTGTTTTTGTTAGAATAATAGTAATAATAGATTTATATTGCTATACTGTTTTGGTTTTATTATAATAATTCATAAAATAACAATAACCTCCAAGGGCAGCTGCTGTGTTCTTTCTGTGGTTGTCTATTTGAAACAGGTACAGCATTTCTGTAAAAAGCTTTCAGAAAATCATTATTTGTAGGTGTTTGTAAATTAATTGAGTATGATATCAGGTTCTTTAATAAATAAAAAGAATGATAAAAACACATGCTGACACCACCCTGTTATTTTCCTGTAACACTACATTGCCTTTTTTTTCCCTTCTGACCCAATTTCTACATATTTGGTTACACTTGTTGGGATATTAGCTGTTAGTTCTTTATTTAAAAAAATTAATAAAAAAAAAAAAAAAAAAGGAAGCTGGTTATATAAAATGTATTAAAAAAAAAAAAAAAGGAAGCTGGTTATATTTGATATTTGCACATACAAAATAGTAGGTGATAAAAGTTATAACTGGACCTGCACATCTGTGACTAACAGTGTAGGTATTAATGTTGTTGCAGGTACGTCCCATTCTTCCTCATCCTCTTTCTCTACTTCACCGGCTGCTTCACTCAGTCCAAAGAAGAGAAGATGCCACACTCAGGTTGGCTGCTCCTGGGTCCTAGTGCTCTCTATTACTGGTCAGTATACAGCCCACCACATTGGAAGTTAGAATTAATCATGAGTAGAAAAGTGATGAAAGGAAACGGTTGTCGTATTATTGCGTGTTGCACATATTTTTTACACTGAATAAAAAAAAGATATATATAAGGAAAAAATCTACTCGTTATGAGTGTTAAATTTTCATATGAAGATAAACAATAAAAACAAAACATGACTTATTGATATAGAATATCCATAGGGTTTTTGTTGCTGATTGAATTTTATACTTTTAATACGTAAAAATACGTCAAATTGAGTCTTGTGAAAAGTGATGAAAGTCTGCAGGTCCAGCTTGATGCCAGTATAAATGCAATTCCCATTAAACAAGATACTGGAAGTTGATGTAGCTCTTAAAATAGAAAATGTATTTTCTAATTCATGTCTAGGTATCTGGTAACCGAAGGGCAGATATTTGTTCTGTACGTCTTCACCTTCTTCGCCATGGCTGCCACAGTAATGCGTCAGAAACGGAAAGGCTATGTGCTGGATAGTAACGGCCGTTTCCTGCTTTACAACTTCATCATCACACTGGTCCTGGTGATCGTTTGGGTCGTCTATCTGTGGAATGACCCCGTCCTGCGCAAAAAGTACCCCGGTATCATCTACGTCCCAGAACCGTGGTCTTATTACACGTTACATCTCAAGGGCAGTTAGTATGAGGTAACAGGAACAAAGTTAAAAGTCGCATTGCTGAAGTGAAAATATAGTTTTAAAGGTCATAGAGGTGGTCAATTAAAAAAAAGTGTTCTCTAATGAAAGACACACCGAAATGAAATACACATTGCAATTTGAACATTTTTGATCATCGACAAAGTTTTGCTCTCTTTCCTCATCAATCTGTTTGAAATCAGCCAATCACATGCTTCTAAGAGATAACATATATAAAACTGAGCTGTCATAACTTACAGGATTTGCATTATATCAGGAGGAATAAACAAATTTGGGAGATTATATCAGAAAAAAGAGGTGCTCACTGGGTTGTTATTTTACTTTTTTTTTTTATTATTATTATTATTATTATTTTTTACATCAGATACAAGCAGAAGGTTCATTATTGCTGCTATTGGTCAGTATTATAGCAAGTGATTATTTGTCCTAAAGGATATCTATGTGTTTTATTTTACTGATATTGCTGTTTACAGAAAATTTGCATTCACCAATACATTTTAAAATGCACTAATTGAAATCTACAGAGATGGAAATGTTAATGAAGTGCAAAACTGTGAGAGCAAAATAAACAAAGCAAGAGTGGGTTTAAAAGTGTAAAATAACATGTTTGCAGTGATCCATTCAGTGATATGAAAATCACAGTAATTACAATTTTGTATATATGAAAGGGCACCATATTTATTTTTTTTATTCCTCCTGCACCATGAGGCGAGGAGGAATATAGCAAGGGCCTTATGGTTTACATTCTGTTTCCGTAACGGTTTTGTTACAGGGTCGGGTTGCTAGACCAACGCCCACCCTCCTCCTTTCATAGCTGAGCCTGGTAATTTCCATAGCAGAGTACTTCATCCCTATTCCCACAACTGAGCACCCATGGAGGTTAAGGGCCTTGCTTAAGGACCCCCAGAGGGGCAGCCTGGTATAGTCGGGACTCGAACCCACAACCCCTGGATTCAAACTCCAACGCTTTAACTACCATACTTATCTTAAAAAAAATGCACATTTATTTGTTATATTTAACATTTAGTACACAAGGTTTAGATCTTCATTTACAAACACCTTCAAATAATGAATTTAAAGGAAATTGTGAGAGGAATGTAACAGCTGTAGGGATCCAAAAAGCTGTTTTGAGACTGCAAAGATGCATTTAGCAGTTAAACAGGTTTGAACATTAGAATATTTGTGTAATACTTATTAAAAGGATACCTGTGAAAATGTCTAGTATGAGTTATATTCAATAAATTATAACAAAGGGTGTGCAAACTTTCACAGTCCATCAGTGAGGTCTGATTGTGTGTTCTGTGTGTTTGATGAATAATTTAATGTAGTTTACAGATGATCATTTAAAGTTAATTATTCTTATTTTTGTAGATCCTGAATCACTCAACACTCTTTTTTTAATTGTAAAAAAATATATATCAATATTTTCCTTTCATTGTGTGTTTAAAGTTGTGTCTATAAATTATCTGTTCTATTGGAACATACAGTCAAAATATTAGTGATTACTTGATAAATTGAATACAGAATTGAATGAATAAAAAATTAAATTAATGTATACATACATACATACAAAGTGTTTTTCTTTAGATTACAGGTTATTTTAAGGTAATGATTATTATTATAATTATTGCTACTGCTCTGTAGAATATTTATGTACACTCACTGTTCTGTCCTTTTTTGTATATATTTTATTAAGTATACTGTACTGCTGTACTGTAATAAACTGTATGATGATTTTATGTTCATGTACAGTGGATATAAAAAACAATCATACACACATTAAAGGCGCAATGTAAACACTTTTTTATTTTATTTTAAAGACACAAATCACACACTTCACACACTTAAATTAAGAGTATTATATCACAAATACCTGCAATTTTATTTCCAATTGTATTGTATTTTTATACATTAATTATTATTATTATTTTTTTACATGAAATTGTTGTTATTGACGTACTGTATGTTTCTTCAAAATGGGCTGTGTTTGAAACGTAAATTTTGACAACCATTTTACATTTCCTACAAATGTTCTGTCAAATTAAGCATAGTGTTTCTAATTGTCAAATTATATTTGCGGTAAATAAACAAACAGAATGCACGGTATGACCAATATGACCTTTTTATGTTCAATATATATGCTAGAAAAAAAATCGCACAAAAAAGTTTCATGGGAATTATTTCATGCACCGAAAGTATTTATCACCTGTTGTTAAAGCCAACACTGGAGAGCGCACAATATGATAGGTGGTGTCGTATAATGCTGTCTCTATGGCAACAAGGCTATCAATTACGTCATGAGCTTGGTGGACTTTAGATCGTGTTCGCAGGTCTGAGGGAGGGACAATCCAAGAAGCCACCCGAGTAAGGCAGAGACGGATGATACACAATGGTAAAGATTAAAATCTACATTTTTGTAAAATTCTTAACTAGTTGGATCTTGTGTACATACTAACAATAAAGTATTGTGTGTTTTTTGCTTCTTTTCTTCATTCAGGCCAAGTTTCTGTCTCAGACTCAGATAAATGGTCAGTCTTATTAATCACTTCATGACTAACAGGCCTGACGTAATTTCTAATGATTATACTGTAATTAAAGCTAAGAAGTGTCGTGAACCACAAATCAGACACTTTTCTGGAAGTCACAGGAATAAACCTGAACTAATGTTCTTCGTCTTGCAGAATTTAAAGAATGCTTCTCCCTGTATGATAAGAAGCGGAAGGGCAAAATTGAAGCCAAGGACCTGATTACAGTGATGCGTTCTTTAGGCACCAGTCCCACGTTCAACGAGGTGGACAGACACCTTCAGGTCCATAAAATAGGTAAAGATTTTACTGCAGTGTCCATTTATTATGTAGTATACAAAGAAAAGTCCATAGATACACTTGAACATAACTTGTTTACCTGTTTCGCTTTACAAATGATAAGACAACTTTCATCCAATAGAAAAAAACAGGAGGATTGGACGTTCAAGGATTATTACATTTCACATTAGGAACACATTAAGTTATCTTCATTTGATGATCTGAATGTGGGTCAGATATTTTTTTAAAGCATGGATGTGGAAATGTTGTATTGGTCATAGCAGCATTTTAATTATCACCTCAATGTTTTGTGCATTACTAAAGCTGAATTGGTTTACAGTGCATCTGGAAAGTATTCACAATGCTTCCCTTTTAAAAATTCTATGTTAAAATGTTATGTTACTGCCTTATTCCAAAATGGATTTTTTTATATTATGTTCTCCCATAATGAGAACATAATATACGTTTGTTTAAAAATTTAAAATTAAAAAACAAAAAAAATCACGTACATAAATATTCACAGCCTTTGCCATCAAAATCGAGCTCAGGTGCATCCTGTTTCTACTGATCATCCTTAAGGTGTTTCTACAACTTGATTGGTGTCCACCTGGGGTTGAATTCATTTAATTGGACATGATTTGGAAAGGCACATGTGTCTATAATAGGTCCCATGGTTAACAGACAGCCTGCATGAGTTTGCCAAAAGGCACCTGAAGGACTCTTAGACAATGAAAAACGAAGATGGAACTCTTTGGCCTACTCTTGAACTCTTTGAATACTTTCCAGATGCACTAAAATTCTATTCTTTAAGAAAAAAACCCATCTGGGTTCTAAGTCTCTACATTAATTTATATGTATGTATTTATCTTTTAGTATCAAACTTATAAAGGAAAAGAAAGATCTGTCACTGTCAAAATCTATTGTCATCGTAAACAGTATAAATGATCATAAAGTGGTCTGAAAAGTGTTCAGTAAGATACTAAATATAGGAGGAAATGATATTCAGAGTAGTGTTATCTCCTGTAGCTCTGGGAAAGGGCAGTACCTCCTGGTTTGGTTTGTATAGTGTCTGTTTCCTGAGTGACTCTAACCCTAACTGCAGCAAATTGTATGACAATATAAGATATTTACTTAAGTAAGACTTAAACATGTGTTTTAAGCCAATTAGACACTTTAATGAAGAATATTGAAATGAAATATGATCAGGGATGCTTAAACTGTTTAGAAACTCTAATTACATTATCAATTAAATATTTAAAAGCCTTTCAGCACAAACCTATTTTACAGACTGTATTGAAAAAATTAGACAGATACTATATAATTTTAGATGTATTATTTCTAAAAAAACGTACGACTGATTTTTATATTTAAGAAAATGATTATATTTTAGTTAACTTTATTTATAGGTGACCTAATTTTAATAATGGTTTGGTGTGTACCATTGCAACAACATTCAGAAAATCACAGACCTCCTGGACCCAGCTCTGAACTAGTGAGTCAATGGGGATCCAAACCTTTAACCTTCATAAAGACTAAGTAGCTGTAATAGATAAACTGTGCGTTGTGATGGATTTTAACCAGAAACACCAAGTACTGATACATTTCTCCAAGCACAGACGTTTGACTGGGTGTTGAAACTTTTCCACTTAAATCTGTCTTGTCTACTGTTACATTATTATTAGAATATTTACAGCTGTCTTAAATATAAACATGAAACAACCTTAACCTGCGTATTTTGTGGCTCAGATAAAATGGGCGAGCTGGATTTCTCTACTTTCCTGACCATCATGCACAGACAGATGCAGCAGGAAGAACCTAAGTCAGAGATCCTTGAGGCCATGCGCATGACAGACAAACAGAAGAAGGGCTACATCCTGGCATCTGAGCTCCGAGCCAAACTCACAAGCCTGGGAGAGAAGCTCACTGATAAAGAAGGTACAGCAAAATCATATTAATGTATTATTACTTTCATTAAAGTATGTTGAGAAACTTCATTCTGCAAGAAGGTTAGCAGGTTATGTGCTTTAAAATCATCTTTTCTCTGTCGAAATTCCAGTGGACGAACTGTTTAAGGAGGCCCATGTCGGCCCCGATGGCCTTGTTCACTATGAGGAGTTTACCAGGATGGTCACACTGCCTCCTGCCGACTACTGATGGACCAAACAAGACGTGCCTGGACTTGTCCGTTAACCAATTTCTGTATGTCAGTTATGTTCAACAGTCATAAAAACATGCTTTCATATTAATTTTGTTTCTTTTTCTTCAAAATCCTTTCATATTTTAGTTTTAAGTTTGTTAACGATAAACGAAAAGTAAAACCAAGTATCATGATCTAATATTTTATTTATAGATGATGGTAAAACAAATATTAGATTATTATGTCTATTAGTATTTAATCATGTATTTATAGAAATACTTTAAATGTCTTGAGTTCTAGATCTTACTGTGTATCATTTTTATAGTATACAATTATAACAACACTTTCATTTTACCATAAAGACAAAAATAAAGTCTGGTAAATTACTGTTTTTAGCTACTATAATAAACCAGGAACCTTCGGTAAGGTATGGCATAATTTAAATAAAAAAATGACTGTGGAATAAATTCATATAACAGCAAAACACCAAGTTTAATTCCTTAGATATATACAGATTATAATGCATTTTTCTTTTCTTTTTTATTTGTTCAAAATGTATACAGGCTATACAAATTCCCTGTTTTCCAGACCTGCTCAATAATCCTGAATTTTATATAAAGAAAAAAAAAAGATTTTTTTCGAAATGATCAATAACTTTTTAAAACGCTCTCAGAGACTTTGACAGAACAGATGAGTTTAACTGAAGTGCACCATGTGCATGTAGGTGTGTACACGTTACATTTTGCCCCAGTCGAGAGCCTTCATAAACTCCTCCTCAGTAAAAGACATCATCCTTGCTGCTTCAAAATGTATCTGGAAACATTTTCAACAGAGTTAAAATGAGCTTTGTGCTCATGCTATGATGAGGTAATGACTTTTATGCAAACTCACCTTTTGCCTTTTTAAAATATCAATGAGCTTGAGCTGCTTTTTAAAGCCTGTGATGAGTTCGTCTTTCTGTTTTTCCAGCCTTTTATTCTCTGCCTGAAGAGCTTCAATCCTCTGCTGCTCCTGATTCACTAAGTCCTTTAATAGAATATATAAACCAGTCGAATAACTAACTTGGGCTGAAAGTGAGGCTGGGACATGTGGCGATTTATACCACAGCGTTTTGAATTCTGAATGGTGATCCCTTACACAGTGCATGTTTTAATAGTTTATAATCAACTTGAGAAATGAGTTAGTTCCTGTTATCACTTAGATTACAGCAATAATAAACAATCATTCATTTACAAGCATCTCATTTTCTCTTCCAGAATTGAACTGTACTGTAAATGTAGAAGGGAAGTGTATTATTTAGAATGTTCTGATTGCTCCTGGGTGTTTAAGGGGGTTTAAGTTTAATGTTTCATTCAAGTCCATTTCAATGATTTATTTAGCATAAGTGAACTTATAATTATTTAAACATGGCTCTGTTCATCTTCAAGTATAATTATGGAAGAGTTTACCATATTATACTGCTCACACTTTGAACATAAAGTGAAATGTGGTTTCAATGAAACAGTTTGTTTATTACAGTAAAATAAATATGCCAGGGTTTAAATTAATTGGTACCTTGCTGCTCTGTTTGAGCTTGACGAGTTCAGCTTTGCTCCTCTCGGCCTCCTCCAGAGCTCGGTTAAGTCTCACCTCTGTGGCATTGTGGCTACTGGACACCTGCTTCTGAGCCCTTTTCATTCCCTCCACCTCCTGCATTTTAGACACAGCCACAGATTTGTGGTTAATAACATAATAATAATATATACAATAATATATATAATAACAACATTGTTGCTCCCCTCCTACTCTCCAGGACTTGTACCATACAAGAACCAGAAACCTTCCAGGAAAAATCACTACTGACCATTCACACCCTGGACACAAGATCTTTCAGCTCCTCCCTTCTGGCGGGCTATACACAACTTTTTTCACCAAAACTGCCGGACACAGGAACAGTTTCTTTCCTGAGGCAATCAGCCTCATTAACAACTCACCATAAATATATTCCCTGCTTCATATCATATCTATAAGTACTGCACTATCATGTCTATATTGTCTCACATTGTCCGTATTGTCTTGTATATTCCAAGTTGAATTTATAGTTTTATTTATGTCTGTACTTTGAAAGTCACTAACATCTAGAACCAAATTCCTTGTGTGTGTGTGAACACACTTGGCCAATAAACCTGATTCTGATAACCAAACAAAAAAATTGTTTTCTTCTGTAACTTGTGAAAAAACCCTGCTTTCTCAAAATATCACCTTTTGTAAATATTTTCTATTCAGAACCAAAAATTCAGTTTAAATGTATGTAATTTAATTTATTTATTTATATCGCTATTTAAAAGGATATTAGTGAGGAATTTCCTGAGATTTTAACTATTTGTGATGGATTTGATAAAAAATCAAAGAAATTATAAACCTTTCATATTTTAACTTGTAGGTCATTCAAAAAACTACATTTCTGGTTTAATTGCGTATGCACATTTTTGCCAATAAAAGAAATTGTAATTACCTGAGATAGAGTTTTTAAATAACACTATTAAGTGGTAGCTTAGTGGTTTTCAACAAATTCAAATCCCAGGACCACCAAGCTGTCACTGCTGGGCCCCTGAGCATGGCCCTTAAACCTTAATTGTAAGTTACTCTGCATAATATGAGTGTCACCATACTGTAAATAAAATATGCAATATTTCTTATAAAATCACTCAATCAAACCACTGAATTACTGAAACCGATGAATGGTTAAGTGAATGAATTAGGCATCAGCCTCGCCTTTTGTAATGCGGTAACTTGTTGGCGCAGGCTGTCACAGTTCCTGTTCGCGTCTTCAGCCAGTGCTCGGTGCTTCTCTAACTGCGTCTGCTGCAAGCTGGTCATCCTCTGCAGTCTGACTCGATCCTCCTCCACCTCCTTTAGCTTACTGCTCAACACACCATTCCCCTCGTCCTAAATGAGGAGAAAGAAAATTCTAGTCCCTTTTTACACTAGACACACTTTATCACATGTAATTCCATTTCCTACCTTCTTGTTGCATTCGTGTGAGAGTCTGTTTAACTCTTCCTGCACCACTCGGAGTTTGGCCTTCAAAAAGCGAATCTGAGCCTCTGTGAATATTAAAAGCGAGAAACTCGTTGATCTGACTGAAATATATCAGGAAATAGTTCTATGAATTTCAGTAATTAAAAATGTTTCATTGAAAACAATGCAAAAGTTTACTGAATTCCTCAAACAACACTTCAGCTCAGGTTTAGTTTTAATTCCTCTGATCTATTTATAATGACACTAAAACAAGTTTGCTCCTGTTCTTACTTATGGTACGGCAGTTATAAACTGTGTTTCCCTCACTGGTTTCTTTATTTTTGTCAGCTTGCCATGTTATAGAGAAACCACAAAGAGTAAAGTCCTTTGTCTTGAATCTTACTGTCACAAAGCACTGACAATAAAGAATCCATAAAATGTAAATACATTTTTACCACATAAATAATTAAATGCTTAAAAAATATATTTTAACTGAAACCTGTTTTAGGCACATTAAAACCAAAGTGTGATTGGCAACTGCACTACTGTTAGAACTACACTGTAGATCAGTGGTCCCCAAATTTTTTGCACCAGAGACCGGTTTGATGTCGGACAGTATTATTAAACTGGCATAAAAACTGGTATTTTCTAAATATTATAATAAACGTGAATCCACTGTGTTGTCTTTTTTGTTAATTTTGCTCGCTTGGGGTTTAATTTAGAGGTAATGTATTATGTGTAAGCGGCCGGAGCAGCCCCTTTAAGATAGTAGTGGATGTAGATAATACATGTGACCAATGCATCATGACATGCATCAAGAGTGAGTCATAGACAGATGTGGAGGAGAGAATCTGATAATTTTTCAAAATTACATCGTTCAGAATCAGATAATATGAAATGGAAATAATGTAAGTTATGTATTCTTTCTGTGCAGCCTGGTACCAATTGACCCACGACCTGTGCATCTTCCAACATAGAGTATGAACCCACACCATCTGACCAATCAGTATCCTAAATTTATCTTTACTGTGGTGTAGATAATGTAGTTCATTATTAAGAACATACCTGCACCCATCTCTACCGCGGTGCTTGGCATAACATCATCCTCCAGCTGCTCACCCGTGGCATCATCGTTTACTTCATCCTCTATTTTGCTTATCGTCTTGGCCAGCGAGAAATCTGTAAAATCCTCCAGCACTGCAACGTCATCCACAACTGTTTGTTTCTTCTTTCTGTTATCGAACACGTTCAGCAATAAAGTAAAATAAAGCTGTGGTGAGTTAAATGAGAACTATGTAGAATCTAGAAAATCTTTCTATCTAGAAAGTGTAGAAGGGTTTTTAACATACTGTGCTGTCTTTCTGGGAGTTGATGGAGGTCTGGTCAGTTTGCCTGCTTTTACATGCATTTTCTCGTTCACTGCCTGTATAATGCATGAGAAATATTAAAGTTATGGCCCTGTTTAACATCTGTCTCTGTCACAGACAGCCACAAGTCTGGCAACTTTTGTCTTCTTCTTATTAAATCACAAAAGACATGTGCATCATCAAACTGAGGTTATACTTTAACCTTTGCTGTAGATTGTTTCACAGCAGGCATGGGGACATTACTGTTTTATAAAAAAGGGGAAAAAAAACAGTATTTAATTAAATCAGTTTGGATGTTTTAAAACTTTATATAGTGTGTACAATTACTGACACATGTTTACCTAAATTCCTCAGAGTCGAGGTTCAGGTGAGTTGAGATGGGCTTTGACAGCACCTCGTTTTGTTCTCTCTGAAAACACAGGAATAAATATACAGAAAGAAATTCCCCAAATGTTAAAATATATATA
>MU551534.1:769650-789876 GCA_024362625.1 Silurus asotus
TATATATATATATTAAAAAACAACAATTAAATTCTCTTTAAATTCTGATTAATTTACCCTAGATTAAATATGCACAATAAAAGTTTTGCAACTTGGGTACAGTCATTGATATCACCCCAGCAACATGGAGCGGTAAAGTGTGGTACATTTATTTCCTTGAGTTTCACTACATAAATGACCCAGAACATTGGTTTACAATGACAAGTGATATTTGAAAGCAGCTTTTCATAATTCTCTGCAAATAGCGCATGATGATGTGAAGCAACAAATACAAATGATTGGTTCGAATGATTCCTCAGACCAATCCTATGGCATGTTGGTTTTCCATGCACATTTTTACTTTAGATTGGTTTTAATTTTTGTATTCTCAGAAAAATATCCTGTTATGAACAACATCTAAAAAGCAAAATGACGCTTTAAAGGAAAGTAGAAGAGATTATTGGTTCTGTTGGTTTAACGTTTGACCTAACAAAAGATGGAATGGGATGAAGTGTAATGGGATGTAATGGAATGACGTTGATATTTTTGATGCCAATTTCTTTACAAACAATATGAATGAGCTTGCATAAAGGTTTTTTTTGCTTTACACACCAGTCCTAGAAGTTGTTATTTGCACTTAAACCACATTGCAGGACTGAATAAACTTTATATACACTTTAGACTCCTTAGTCTCCACTTGTCTTATGTTACCATAAATCCACATGAAACCATGTGCCATTCCACAACTGTATATAGATTGTATACAAGTTTATACCGGTTCCAGCCTCATCCTGTATGACTGCTGGGGTCTTGCTGTTTTGCAACTCTTTTTTTGTTTCAGCATGTGTTCCTGTGATTATATATCGGTATGACTCGGCCAGGGCTCGATTGGCAGCTGGGAGCATATTTCACATGCCACCAGTTTATTAATAAAGAGGGCTTTAAGTGTTACTTCTGTTACGCTTGTGTCATTACTAATATACTTTTTCTGTCTCTTTTTCCCAGCAAATCTATACAGTCGAAGGTGGACAGCATCTTGGTGAGTTTCCATTAATTTCAGATAATTAAACACGATGATCACGTGGAACTAAAAAAGCAAATGAATAAATTAATCAATAAATTGAAACTGGTTCGATTCCCGGTCAGGGAAACAACCCCAGCCACTCTTAGTGCCGGTCCCAAGCCCGGATAAATGGGAAGGGTTGCGTTGAGAAGGGCATCCAGCGCAAAGAACGTGCCAAATCGAACGTGCGGATCATGAATACGGACGATGCACTGTGGAGACCCCTAATGGGAGAAGCCGAAAGAAAGTTTATTGAACAATAGATTCATCATTTTTATTATTTCATTGTAATACGTTAAAACTTAAGAATAATCATATAGATATTTGGTGTGGGTAAGTGTTAAAAGATAGTATTTAAAGGTAAGGTTAGGTAGGTAACGTTAACCTTTAAATTCTTTGCAAATTGAAATTGTGAAAAAGTGTAAGAACCCAATAATCATAAAGGCATTGTAACACACACACAAGCATGTAAAATGGACCAAGTCTGCAAAAGTAACGGGGAAGAAATACATTAATAAATGGTCTGCTAGGGCTGAAAATGAACACATTTGTCTAAATTTTAAAATGTTTAAAATTACAATTTTACTAAATCTATAAAATAAATGAAATATGACTGAAAACCACCAGATGGTAAAAAATCACTGCTTTCTTTATAATTTTGGAGATACACAGGATATAGTATGCTTCTCCTCAAATCACATAATACAACTTATGAACAAAACAATTCTGTAGGAAAATAAATACAAATTGGAAAAAAACTACTGTGCTTTTATACCCCGAAACATTGTTGTGTGTGAATATGTCAGGATCTGTGCTATTACCAGCTCCATCTACATGATTCTTGGTTGTTTTGGCACCTTGGTAAAAAAAAAGCTGTACCAAATTCAGCATCTGTGATTAGTTTAGATGCATTTGATGTGTAGGATTGTAGGTATTTCGCTTCACTGTCTGGTAGAGACACTCTGTATGCGATTGTATGTGTATGACATAAAGTGAAATGCTTTTTACAACTGTCCAACTTGTAAACATGAAAGAAATACAATATAAGATAAAAATAAAAGAGTAAAGTCACGTAAAAATAAATAAAATAATTATAAAAGTCTATAAAAACACACACTCTAGCTAAAAGTATACAGGTGTATAAACATATATGAATAAACAGAAGGGATGGATGGACAGGTATGATAGAAGTACAGATTAAAGGGAATCAGTGTGATGTAATTGTCATTAAAGTGTACTAAGATGTAAGTTCAAAGGGAAGTGACGCTGTGCTAGTCCAGTCCAGTTAGAGTTTCACTAGTGCAAGTGTGTGTGTGTGTGTGTGTGTGTGTGTGTGTGTGTGTGTGTGTGTGTGAGTGTGTGTGTGTGTGTGTGTGTTTTTTTTTCATCACATCGTTGCTTACCATCTACAAAAATAGGCAGCATGTTTGGCTCCGAGATGTCTGCATCCAGGGGCCATTTTTATTTATTTTTTTAACCCCCGCTACACCCATATGAGGTCAGCGGTAGATAAATTTAGGCTTTCGCTGTCTATCAGCCCTTTATGTAGAGACAAATAAAAAACCTGAGATGGAACACCACACTAATTAAAAAAAGATACATTTGGGGCAGCATGCCTTTTTTCTCACAGGAGAATTACTTGGCTGGGCTGATAGAAGAATCAAGAGCCTTTGGATTGTGTGTATAAAATGTGTGAATAAACTGACATGAGAGCCATTCAAACAGAAACACTCCAGTCCATAATGCAGGTTTAAACACATTTCTCCTTCATTATTATTTATTCGTCATTTGTACTGGCAAGAAAAGAAAAAAACATTTGCACACATCATTCAGTTTATACAGTACTTCCTATTAACTATGCACATGCAAGATGGGTTTATTCAGCATGTGATTGTGTATATTCAATGAAATTGAACATGAAGCTCTGGTGTGGTGAAACGGGCAGCATAGTGCAATGTATGAGGGTGTGTGCAAAGTAGAGCTGCATTATCTAGAGTACTAATATCAAAGGTTTCCCTTATTGCACTTACTGTGTAAAATTCCACGTAGCTCTCCAAAGGGGCTCTTCATGTTGCACACCAATAACCTTGATATTGCAAAATAGCCTATGCTTTATAAGGACACTGGATTGGTTTGATACGTGCAAGCTTAAACGTTTTTGGTACATAACCAATTTTGTGGGGGAAAAAATCACGAAAACATCGCTGATGTTCTATTAGGGTAGGCGAGATAATGTTGATCTAGTGACGTTTTTATAGCTTAAGAGGCTGTTCGTCCATGCCATTTAAATACTACCAATTTGTTTTGATGCCGTTTGTGTTTTCATTTTCGGCTGGTCCGTTTTAAGGTGTGTCTCTGACACACAACAGATTTTTCTCTCTGATCAAAAACTGTATGGGCAGAAAGTGATCATAGTTGATAACTCTTTAAGATCGCACATTTAATAATAGCTTAATGGAATTGCATTTGACACAGTATTGTGGCGAGGTGCATGTATTATGACAGGAATATTTTAAAGGAGATGAGTAAATGATTCAAAATATCTTCAGGTTTTGAAACTATGATTATATTTCCTATATTTGATCCGAGTGTTACTATTAGATCTAGAGTGTGTCCACCATAACGAGTGAGCCCTATTACATTCTGATCTCTGCTAATCTAGAACAGACACTATCACTGTTGTCAAAGGGTCTTTAGGATTATTTAAATGAATGTAAAGATCACAGACATTCAATACTAATCTAAAGAAAGAAAAATGTCATTCCAAATTCACCAAGTAATTTCGGCATTTAAAAAAAAAAACTATTTTAGCAGAATTTATTGGGTAGACTTTTTTTTTCTGGCTACATTTATCATGTTAGCGTAAAGATCTTCAAACGTTGAATTTATTTCTAGGTTTTTGTTTGACACTTACATTATCGTTATAAATAACTGCGACACCTCTTCCTCTGCCAGTTGGACAGGGCAGATGCCTGTAACAGCAGACAGGGAAGTGAAAGACAACAAAGATAGCAGAAAATGATTGATGTAGTAGAAAAAAATACTCCAAATATATAGCAGTAACCCAGGCATGACACGCTCTGCAAATTATTCTTACCGCATTCACAAAATCGAAATGCCCTTGAATGCTTTTGAAATAAAAGGACATGAAATTATTTTCTGTTTATTCATGATGTGTCCAATCCCTGACCCTGAGACACTTTAAAACCCTTTAATATCAGCATCAATGTCTTCTTTTCATGATTAAGTTAATGAATACTGAACGTTTTTCCAAATAGTGAAGACCTGTGTGTTGATGCTGTTTCGTTTTTTAGACGATCAATAACAGCAAGTCTTTATTGTAGTGATTTGTGGAGTGAGAGTGTGTGTCATGTGCTGGAGAGAAATGCGACGAGAGAGAGAGAGAGAGAGAGAGAGAGAGAGAGAGAGTTTGTGTGTATGTGTTTGTGTGTGTGTGTGTGTGTGTGTGTGTGTGTGTGTGTGTGTGTGTGTGTGTGTGTGTGTGTGTGTGTGTGCGTATGCACGCACTACCTTTTACTCACACAGAATTTCAATCAGCTCTGCTGCACCATGCCATCTTTCAAATTCCCTTTGAAGAGGAGTAAAGTCAGGGGAGAGGACGAAGATGTAGAGACGGCTCTTACATTTTTAATGCCATTACAAACCTCTGAGCAGGCGTGTGTGAAAGACAGAGATAAATAGGGATAACTGTTCATTTCCTTGGGCTGAACTCTCTGCCTGTGTATGTGTTTGTGTGTGTTTTTATTCCTTGTTTTGGTCCTATTCATATAGGAAGCCGGAAAGATTTTCTTAAGTAGTATGTGCTTTCTGTACAAAACAGTGATTTAAAAATAATTGGCACGTTCAATATAAATATTTTGGGTAGCGTTCCCCCTTTTCTACCATCAGAGTCTCTTTCTTTAATATCAAACATGATTTCAGAGACCCGTGAATAACCTTTAAAGATCCTTCACCCTGTGCAAGAAAAATGCACATAATGGGATTAATAGATAAAAGCATTTGCATCATCTGCACAGAAAATACAGCAGAAATCTAACTCCATGCCCTCTGGTTATGCCTAGCTATAGACATCTTTCCAAAAAAATATATATACACTTTTTTGTGTATTCTGCATGTATAAATAGTGCTTATTTATACATACAGTATATATCCACCACTCTGTATACTTCGGTATTCCTTAAAACGTTAATCTTCCAAACAGAAATCTGGCATTGTTATATGTTGTGCTGCCTGTTGCCAAGAAGACTATCTGCTAAATTGGAAAACTCACAATACAATGAGCATCAGACTACTGGCTAACATTTTGAAGGATTGATATCCAAAGTACAATCTTTATCCACTATTTATTTTTATAGTGTTTCACAGTTTCTTCCAGATCCTTTAATTGCTTTCATTTTGTGCACACATCTGGTGATTAAGACATTTATTTATGAGTTAATCCCCCTGTGCATGTATGTTGTGGTCGTTATCCGGGGCTACGTATCAACCTCATGGCAGAGGCAACCATGTTTTGGATCATAACATCCCGGTGCTTATTGTGTTCGTTTATTATAAATGATAATGATACTCATATTGTAGTGACAAATAGGTTTTTTATTTTATTTTATATATATATATATATATATATATATATATATATATATATATATATATGGTGAAAGAAGGTGATCCTGGTAATATTATTTACGTGAGCTATATATATAAAGTAAGGTTTATTTTACTCCACCTCTTGCCAGAAACACTAGTAAGGCTGTAAAAAAAAAAAAATAAATACAGATTTTTACAACTATATACTAAAAAGACAATATTACAATATTAAAAAGACACTTAATTAACCAAAAGTTATTTTCAGCATGAAAATGTAAAATATATATTAACTTATATTATATCAAATTTCTTAATTTTCTGTTGTCTGGATTTTGCTTCTCTTATTACTCCAGATTTTCAAAATCTAAGTTTTGGATTTGTGTTATGTTTTTGTTAGATCACATTTGCTATAAATAGATAAATATAGAGACATATATTAAAATATAAGCATTTTACTGTAGATATTAGATATTGTTATACTGTAAATATTAAATGTACATATCAAAAAGGGACAAAAATGATTCTCCTTTTCACTCTCTCTTCATTCTATGTCCTTGTGCAGCAAGATGTGGAGAGGTTTACAGACATTGAGAAACTTTACCTCTACCTCAAGCTGCCCTCAGGCCCCAGCAGCAGTGGCAGTGACAAAATGTGAGTGTTTTCACAAAAGTACAGTTACACATTGTGACAATGTTAAATACATTTTACTGTTTGATCGTCCCTCAGGTGGTTCTTATATTAATATATTAACATGCAACCCATGATGCAGGTGTGTGCTGAATGACATGATGTCTGTTAGAACCACAACAAAAAAAAAAAAGTAAAACAGCGATGATGTTGTTTCTCCAGCAGTGAACAAAGCTGTGTTTCTTCGAGCCGGATGCAGCAGATGCATGCGTTCAGCTGGATTCGGAATCACCTGGAAGAGCATGCAGATACCTCGCTTCCCAAACAGGAAGTCTTCGATGAATACAAGTAAGGAATTATCACAAAACAAATGATTGAAATAAATATCATTAATAGATGAATAACAGGTTATAAGGAGGAGATATTTGAATATATAAAAGATTCCTAACATTTCTCTATATTGATGTTTTTATATACGTCATGGTTCTGGAAAACCATGAAAGACAATGCTACGATAATGAATGTAATGGCTCATTCAATTATATTTAAGATGTTTTGTTATACATCAAAAAGTTTGTATAGTCCGGTTTTATTTCTTTAAAGGTTTATTTCTATATATTTTTTCAAACTACGTACGTATATTTTTCAGGAGCTACTGTGACAATCTGGGCTATCACGCTCTCAGTGCTGCCGACTTTGGAAAAATCATGAAGAATGTTTTTCCCAACATGAAGGCGCGCCGGCTCGGCATGAGGGGCAAATCCAAATATCCTTCTCTGAAACTGTTTGTTACCATCTTTTTGAACTGTCAGACATCTGTTGTTGTAGTTCATGCACTTCCTAAATATAGATGAGGAAAATTGAATAAAGCGTCAACGTGCTGCTGTCAGACAGAGTGGCAGTAGGAATGTTTCTGACCTTCAGGAAGCGTTCTCTACTGCGGCTCCTCTTTCACATACGACACTCTTGGGCATTTCACAGATTATTTATATATTCTTCCTTAAAAACCCCAAACAGCTTTAGACCCTGAATTATCAATGCGTGTTTTTTTAAATCCTTTGAACAATAATGATCAGATATGTGTGCGATAACATCAGGGTTTAAAGTGCATACACGAATAGAGACTATTTATATTTCCTCAGTGGTGCTGTTCCAAAATAATTCTAGTTTGTTGATGACGGTTGCCAGAGAAACGGATATCTAATACATGTAGCAATCTCTCTCGACCCCCTTTACGAAATCAAACCCATCTTCATACCAACACAGAACATTTTGAACTATTCTTTCTGTAAAGAGCTTACACATTTCCATTTTTTTCATTCTGCCTTTCTATTTCCGAGTACTGCATGGAGCTACGGAGTAATAAAGTTACATATTGCGTAATACAAAAACAGAAGCAAGTGTGACAAGAGTCTCCAGAGAAACTGTGACGGGTTTTCATGATGCTCTGAAATACAGGGCAATTCGTTTATTTACCGTTCCTGCACACTAATAAGGTTTTTAAAAAGCAAGTAGTTGTCACACCACATATTGACTCTGGGTATTAATTTTTACTGTTCTTTATAATAGGCTCTTCTATGGTGCAATTTTTAATTTGTTCATTTTCAAATGTGTCTTTGCTTCTAGGCGTTTCTTTACATTTTGTACATTACTACTATATATGTAAGAATTGTCCTGCAAATTCCCAAGCCTTGATGTTGTCAACCAGTAGAAGACTTGAAAGCAGGATCTCTTGTGTCTGTATAGATAATCCTAACTGATGTACACATTAAAAAAAAAATAAACACCATCCTGACCAATAAATTATAGACAATCATGTTAGCAGTTAGGTTTAGCACAGAGGTTTGTCTCGTCTTAATTACAATAAGGTATACAAAGTTTGCATTCAATGAGCACTTTTATTTTTATTTTGGAGTATTCCAATGGTGTGCTTTTTAAAGCTAACTTTATAGAACCTTTTTTTTGTTGTCACATGCATATCATGCAGTAAAAATGTGCAGAAACTGAGAAAATATTTCACATTTTTTGCCTTAACACCTGCTCACATACTGCTATAGTGGCCTGAGGAAGAAGCCATTCATTCACATGCCGTCTCTTCCAAATCTGGATGTACACAAAACAGGAGATGGGGTGAGAGTGTTTGTGCATTGATATAAAAAAAAAAAGTATAAAGCCCTTAATTTTATCTTTTAAATTGTATCCTAATTATTAAGCAGTGTAATATTAAGAGTGTAGATTAGATTACATTCTGCTTGGTAAGTGCACGAGTATAGGTACTAGTACTAGTAGTTAACTGCCGAGTAAGCAGATATAGGCAATGTATGTAAAATATATCAAGGAATATACACAATAAGATTAAATGCAAAAATATAAATTTGGTAATCAACATTTTCTACATTCCTGATTATTTCTATTCAGTTCATGTCTATGTTCACTTCATTGTATGTCTGTCTTTCTTTTGTTCATGTGGCAGTGTGAGGGGTTTGAACCTACTGGGCAGAACTCCAGCGGGGAGGATGAGGTTCGCTCTGCTTCCTGTGATCTGGTGTGTGAGTGGGCTCAGAAAGTGCTGAGTCGGCAGTTTGTTAGTGTGGAGGACCTGGCACGCTTCCTGCTGAACAGCCACTACATTAGCACCAAGTCTGTTGCTGCTCTCACTGTAATGACAGGATCTCCTTCAGGTATGGAGCACTTGCATAAGATTTACCTTTATACAATACCTCCCTCTGTTGGTGTGAAACACAATATTGGTTTATAGGGTTGTATGTTTTTCCCTAATTATTTCATAGCCAATATGCTGATATTTAAAATTTACCACTTAAAATTAATCCAATGAACACCAAACCCTAATAAATATTATTATTATAACTATAATATTATTAGTTTTTATTGTCACAGATCATCACATATTTCAATTAATTCAAATATGTACCATTTCATTCATTTATTAGAACCATTTTGTTTCATAACAAGTGTCAGCTGTGAACTTGCCACCAAAAGAACCCAAACCAGGTGGCAAAAGATTTTTTTTTTAGGGTAAAAGAAGGGGGTTAAAGTTAACAATAGAAACACAATTATAACATATATAACAAAGACAGTGCAGTGTTGCAGTGAATTGCTGGTCTCAGTTCCTAAAATGAACAGAAATTATACACAAATGCTGTTTTATTCCTAAGTTGTTCTGTGCACATTTGATCAAATTGAGGTGTTGAATTTTTCTCTACACATGTTTAAATACTGGAAAAAGAAAATTGAAATGAACCAGGATTCTAGACTTTCAAAGATAATCGATTTTACTGCTTCCAAAAAATTCTATGAAATAACTAATTGATTATTTTACAGTTTTCCAAAATAAAACCAAAGAAACAAGGGATATTTCTGTACACTTTGCAGGCAAGGTATCTTTGTGTAAATAAAATTAAAATAACTTTTTTTTACGCTTGCTACTTCAATTATGAGGTCAAGCTGTCTGATGTGATTCATTGCTCATTTTCTTTAGCATTGCAAATGGGAAAACATTTTAAAACTGCTTTGTGATCACGTACATTGTACAGATTTCCTCGTTTTGGAGAACCGCCTGTCCAGCACACTTGTTTTAACAATCTGCTAATTAACAGTCCTTCATAGGTTAAAGTGGTTGAATTATAGCAGGGAAAATATCCTCAATTGCAAGACATGGGGTTCCCCAACAGGGACAGAGGGTTTTGTAACCATTGTGTGTTAATTGTGAATTCCAACATGAGTTTATCTTGATGTCCGTAGGGGCCCCAATGTCTGCTCAGTCGTCTGCATTCATGCCCACAGCTGATGCACACTCATTCCAGCCTCAGGTGAAAACACTGACATCCCCTTCTATCGATGCCAAGCAGCAGCTCCAGAGAAAAATCCAGAAAAAGCAGCAGGAACAGAAACTTCACTCCCCGCTTCCTCCTGAAGCTCAGGGAAGAAGAGCAGAAAGGGTCACTACTCCATGTGCAAGCACAGGAATCCCATGTGGAAGCCCTGCCTTACTTTCACCGCAGCCCACCATCGGCATTGTGGTAACCACGGTTCCTAGCCCAGTTACGGTAACTACTTCAAGTTGCATAGCCAACTGCATAGACATACAATTTAGTCACATTATTGAT
Organism: Silurus asotus; assembly: GCA_024362625.1. Classification (NCBI taxonomy): domain Eukaryota; kingdom Metazoa; phylum Chordata; class Actinopteri; order Siluriformes; family Siluridae; genus Silurus; species Silurus asotus. Next base: position 780,055 of record MU551534.1, read on the forward strand.
CGAATGTTCATTCTGCTTTGTTGTATAGGTTCAAAGAAGTAGACAGCTAATGTCTCCCAGCCCTGTTCCAGTGGCAACAGCGGAAAGCAAGGTGCTCCCTGTCAATTTTCAGGTGGTTACCCAATCTGTGCAGCCAGTGAACCATTGTCCAAAGACCCCTCAGAATGTCACTGCAAGTCCTGTTGGTGATCGTCCAACTCGCCATCGCTACCCCCAAATACTGCCTAAACCAGTGACAACTAGCGCAATCACGCTACGTTCACCTTCTGCACTTCTTATCACTAAAAGCTCCATTAAAACTGTTGTACCAACACCTAAGGACAGTTCCATGAACCTTGTGAAAATGACTGCCATATCTCTGGGGCCCAGCAACAGCACCACCAGCACTACTGCCACCACAGCTAGGCCTGCCTCTGCTGGAATCACCAGCCATAGTGATGACCTACAACCTCTTACACGTGTCCGTAGTGGCTCCATAGCCGCAATGCCATTGACACTATCAAAGCAAGGACAAACAACCACAACACCAGCAGTCAACATCAAGATGGATGTTGTTGATGCTGCAGTGCGAGCTAGAGAAGCACAGGGTGGGACAACTGCTGGGGGTACTCAAGTAAAAGGAGTACTTAAACCAAGAGCTGCAAGTGTGCCTACACCTCTAGCTAAAATGTCTGCAGAATTGGACAGGCAATCAGGGAACAAAGTTAATGGTCTTATGCTCCCTAATAGAAACAATTTGGTGGCTGCCAGCAATAACAATCCAATTAACAGCACCATATATAAAGACCTAGGTGGTCAAAGAACCAGCAGTGTTTCAACAACAAGTAGTAGCACATACATGACACCACCCAAGGATGCACCACACAAGGAGATGCCGTCTCCCAGCCCTCGCAAGAGACAAGGATTATATCCAGATCCAAGTCTGACACCTGTCAAAAAAATATATATTTCCGAGGGAAATGAAGATGCACAATTGTCTATGAATATTGCAGAAAAGAATGTTTCCAGGTCAGAGAGTCCTTTTGAACCAGAAAGTGAACTTTCTTCAGCTGCTGGAAAGGTTATGTTGAAGCATACCTCCAGTGATACTACCAATATCCCTGCATTTTCTGATAGTCCAATTGGAAATACTGGCTTCAAGACTGTTGGCAGTTCCCAAAGCATCTTGCAGGGACCATGGGAAGGGTCCTTGGCTAATGGAAAAAATACCACTATGGGTACCACAGCTGTGAGTGGCCCTTGCCAAGATTGTCAAGTAAGAAATACAAGCTTTCAGACCTTTAACAGACCACGAAGCATTTCCCAAGGACAGTGGCAAGGGTCTTCAGCTAACATGAACAGCAAGCCAATAGCTTCTCGCACTGTTAGCGCCCCAGGTCAGGCATTGCTACAAAACAAAAATACTCAATTCATGCAGTCTAGCTCCTCTGCAGTATGTGATCTGAATGCTGTACTTTGGAATAATGATCAGCATAATGTCAATCAGCAACAAATTTATTCACAGCAGGGCGCTGTAAAAAACAAGCACCACATGTCCAGTGCTGTTATGGAGCCTCCTGTGATATCTCAACCTACTGCCACAGGCCAACTTATACAGATGACTTCTGATATGGTGGGACATGTCTCATCTCAGCCCCATATGGGTTACTTCCCATTTAATGATGATGATATGACTCAGGACAGTATTGTAGAAGAACTGGTTCAGATGGAAGAACAGATGAAAATGCACAGTTCCATGCAGAGCTTTGACAACTGTGTGGATATGGCAATGCCAAGTCAACAGCCTGCAATGCAGAACATGATATCCAGTCATCGGGCCACCCCTTCTTGCTACAATTTGGCCAACACTAGCAGGACACCTATCCACACCCCCACCCAAGGCACAGAGATGATAGGAGTGGGGCAGGGTTTGACCCGTGAGAGCCCCTGTTCACATTTTGCACCTACCACCCCTGTGGACAGTGCTCTGGGAAGCAGTTGCCAAACCCCGATTGGAACACCACATTCAAACTGCAGTAGTGGTGTTCCACCCAGTCCTGTTGAGTGTAGGAACCCATTTGCCTTCACTCCTATCAACTCCAGCATCACAAGTTACCATGATGGAAGCACTATTTCATCCAGTCCAGTCAAGCCGATGCAAAGACCAATGGCCACCCACCCAGATAAAGCGAAGTTGGACTGGATGAATAATAACTACAATAGCAGTAGTAGCAATTCTAGCAATGGAATTAGTATTCTGCCAAACTACCAGAATCTGGTGGATAACCAGTTCAGGAAACCTCACGCTTTTGCCATTCCTGGCCAGACATATCCATCACCAGTCAGGCACCATGACATACACATAAGTCGCTTGACACCTATTTCACCAGTCCAGCAGCAGGTAGCTAGCATGGCAAACCTTAACAAACAGGAGGGATTTGCTGTTCCAGCCCCTCTTGATAACAAAACCAGTACTTCCTCTGCGTCATTCCGCTGCCGCAGTGTCAGCCCAGCAGTCAGGCAGCGAAACCTAAGTGGAACCCCAAATCCCAATGTCCGCCGTTATGTGGTCTCTCCTTTCAATTCACCTGTGACACCGGAAGTGCTGAATATCTTTGCTAACAGTCAAGCAAATACTAGTGTTAGCAGCATGGCCCAGAGGAGTCAGTCAGTGCCACTTACTGTGATGATGCAGACAGAAGTGATGCCTATGCAAGCCAGTGGACAGACAAACAACCCAAAAAACATTACGAATGTCCTGCTCAACAAGATGGATAGTGATGGAGATAATGTCGTACGTGGACTTGGCATGAACAATATGCCATCCAGTTACACTGCTCGTATGAACCTCTCACAAATTCTGGAAGCATCCACCGTTCCTGGTTTTCCTTCCAGTGCCATTAACCCGGCTGGCTCTTTGGCTTACAAATACACAAAGCCTGCTTATCTCATGAAGAACAATGGAGGGGAGCAAATAAGCTTCTCAAGGGAGACTCAAGAGCAGTCAGGCTTAGAAGAGAACAAGCAGCTGTTTGATGACCAGCAAAATCAGGTCTTGATGGTTCCACCACAGCATGGCCTCCAGCAACATCAGCACCAGCAGTCTTTCCTTTTCAGTACTACTGATAAAGACTTGTTAGATGAAGACTTAAACACTGTCTCACAGCTTTCAGGCCAGGGAACCAAACTTGGCACTGGGGGTTCAGAGTTTCCGAGTGATATGCAACTGACCTCTGAACTCTCCAGTAGCATGAATGATTTAAACTCTTTAGATGCAAACCTTCTTTTTGATCCAGCATCAAGTCAGCAGCAAGTACAGTATGAAGAACAGACACTGGAAGAACTAAAGAATGACCCAATTTTTCAACAGATTTGCAGCGACACTGTGAATTCTGCTAGTTTTGATTGGTTGGAGAACAAGGACCAGGCAACAGTGGAAATGTTGGGTTAAATAGTAGTTTGCATTGTTTTAATAGCTAATGTTTTTATTTATCTATAAGTGTTTCAGTTTACACAAAGCAGTGTTGCAGTGAATTGCTGGTCTCAGTTCCTGAAATGAACAGAAATTATCCACACATGCTGTCTTTTTCCTAAGTTCTTATGTGCACCTTTGATCAAATTGAGGTGTTGAATTTCTCTCTACACATGTTTAAATACTGGAAAGGGAAAATTAAAATGAACCAGGATTCTAGTCTTTGAAAGATAATCAATTTTACTGCTTCCAAAAAAAACCAAAACAAAACAAGGGATATTTCTGCACACCTTGCAGGCAAGGTATCTTTGTGTAAATAAAATTAAAATAACTTTTTTTTTTAACGCTTGCTACTTAACAAACTTCTATTAGGAGGTCAAGCTGTCTGATGTACTGTGATTCAATTGCTCATTTTATTTAGCATTGCAAATGTGAAATAGGTGCTTCCAGGTACATAAATGAATTACAATATAGTAATGAAAAAATATAGTAATAAAAAAATAAATGTATCATAAAAGGTAGGAATTTAACATATAAGATGATTATGCCTGTTGTCTTTTATTAAATGTAACTATATTGTGAAACTTACATATAAATATTTAACAGTGGGAATTGCCATTTAAACAATATACAGTGCATAGTTTTAATGATTTAAAGTCCAAAAATAATGGCCTTATAATAATAATGGCCATTCTGATCATTGTAATTTCATCATTTATTTGAATTCATACATGTTACATTAATTTTATATCTCAGGGTTCCCTAAGTTCTAGCTGAGAGATTCAATTCAATAAATGATGCATTTAACCAGTAGGGTTATATTAACAATCATTAAGATGCCTAAATGTTGTTCATTTTTAAGGCATGAAAGAAAAAGAAAAATTTAATGTTCTTAAATTTTTAATCCGGACTTTTAACACTGGAGCATGTGGAACATGACTGTTGGTCATTTTATTATGTGCAGTCACACAATAAATGTTTTTATTTATTTTTATTTTTTGTAAAACCTTTATACTTATAACAAGTTTTAGTGATTGTTACAAAGAACGGTCCTCTCGAGTAGCAAATCCAGTCTAGATCCAGTTTGGATAAAATGCAAAATTAAGTCTCAAATAAAGTTAAAGAATTTAAAATGTTTTTATTTTGGATGTAATCAGTCTAGAAATTTTATTACCTATGCATTTTAAATCAGTTAATTTCTTACGTTTTTTTACAATTGAATACATAAACTTTACATTTTTTGTAAACTTTTTACATCTTCAATGTTTTGCAAAAGAAAAAGAAAACATTTATATCAAGTGGATTGATTTGTCATTATAAGAAGTGCAATGTTTGCTGAATATTTTTTACCAATTTGTGACTTTTGGTTTAGTTACTATGTTTGCACTCTTACAGAAATAAGATTTGATGATTACCACTGTGTCAAGCTGTGAACCCTGGAATTTGAGCATAATCATAGCTAACAAAATTACTGGGCTCAAATAATGCCAATGCTTATATACACTCTGGAGAAGATTGTGTAGAATTGGTATATAGCATGCAGCTAATTTTCTTGTGCCTGATGTAAAAATACAGTATACATTTTTTTGCTCACCATATTACATCTCAGCCTTACTGCCCCTCCAAACCAAAGAAAAGATCTGGAAATTAAGGGGATTTTTTAATTTGGAGATTTTATACCTTTTAATCATAATTTAAAAAAAGAAAACATTAGTTTTGCGGCGTTTTTATAGGCACTCGATTGTTTTTGTAATTTGTAACATGAAATCTGCCATGCACTGAAACTTACTAAAAGAATGTGTAAAGAACACACTACTTATATATTAACTAGTATAACAAAAATTTGCAGTGCAGAAGACTGTTAAAGTAATCCAATAATTTTAAGTGTGTTTGTATAAATCAAACTTCTATGTAAAGAATTACAGGCACTGTTTAATGTTATATGTAGATGTGGTTATCGTTGTGGTCGTCGTAGTTATTATACTTGTATTTATCAGAAGCCAGCAAATATGCAGCGTGCCAGAGGATTTAATCTTCATGTACAAAAGTTTATTGCATGTTTCTATGTAGTTTGTTTGTTTGTTTATACTATGTATATTAAGAACAATGAGAAAACACAGTGTATGATTAAAGGTGTTATGTCAGGATACATATCTTTCTGTCACGGACAGGGATATGAATCTGGAAATCCAACATCTTAAATTGTTCCAAGCTTTAGAGGTACATTATTATATTGCACTAATTTGTTTCTTCGAAACGATAAAAAAAAGACCCCAAAAGTTTATTCTAAGTGCTTTTAAACCCCAAGATTAAAATAACAAAAAATTTAATTTGAACAAAAACTAAATATCACCCCGATGTGTAATAAAACACAGGGAAATTTCTTTTTTTACTATTTTCTGTTACTTTTTAAAAGACTCAGTAAGTTTATGATTTCTGTCTCTATATCCTTATTATATATGATTACATTTCTTATTATTATCAGTTTAGCTGATGTTTATTTGATCCAGAAGTGTGGCTATTATTCTGTGATCTAACTTCTTTTATCTTTACCTTTTTGTGGTGTTAAACTTTGTACATCAGACTTCCTTTAGTTGACATTTTGGAAAGTTTTTTTTTTCCTCTTCATTTTTGCATTGAAAGCAGTCACTGATTTATTTTATGTGACTAATAAACATTTTGTAAAGTATCATAAAAAAGTGATTTGTGCTTTTTTAATAAAAGAATATATATATAAATTAAAAAAAAAAAACATTTATAGAATGTGTTGTCTAATTCAGTCGAACTCATGCATTGAACGGGGATCTGAATTTCAAACATGTTTGGGTTTTTTACACTTTTAAAGTACGGTTATCTTTTTGTAAGAGCTTTTAAAATGCATGATTTATTTACTTATTATATTTGTCAATATGGACAAGTCCACCCCAAAAACACTGGTTGTGATGTAAGAATATGTGTTGTAATACCACACTTTTACATACTCACTCATTTATCAGGGTAAACTGGCATCATCCATCTGCATACCAACATTTTTTTGGAAAGTGAGAGGTAACTGTAGAACATGGAGGAAACCCATATGACATGTTTCACAATACCACAATAGATTTATTCTGATTGCTAAATTTTTAGGGGCCATTCACTCCTACCGTACGTCATGTTATGTAATCACAGGTGGACAACCATAATGCATAGCCATCATTTTCAATAGGGAACAACTGCATACAGATTTGTATGCATTATTTCAGGGTACTGCTTACACATTAATTACATCAGTCTTCAACTACAGGAAGAAATGCTGCTAATGCTATTTCATTAACCACTATGGGCTGTCTAAAATGTTTTATTAGTCTGGTGTGTGTGTGTGTGTGTGTGTGGGGGGGGGGGGGAGTGAGGGTAAAGAGAGATGCATAAAATATACTAAAAAATCAGCCGACATCATCTCTGTTGTTCTACCATCGTCTTTACACAATAGCCGAGCCATTATACGGAGATCATATCTGGCAAAAACAATGAGGCCTCTTCGATGCTCTACAGGAATCTTTTTACTTTCAGACTACAAATCTAAGGTGGACATTTGCACCTTTGATTAACTGGATCACAGTCACACACAATCTAATCAATTTTCTATCAAGTGTTATGCATTCTGATCAAACATTATTCCAAACATAATCCCAAAAAAAATCCTTATGCAAATGAATGCAACAATTAATATGTGCATAATAATCTATCACACAATCTGGTCTCATTTTGAGCATGACTTGGCTATTTAATCCTGGAAAAGAATGACCAGCACTATTGATCACTGCAATCTATTGTGTTAAGACACAAACGTGGCCCAAAAAAAACGCTTTTATACACGCTGATTGTGCTGCATTTACTAACGCCGACACCAGGTGGCGCTGCTATCAGCTGGCTGTAGCATTGACACAAAGTACTGAAAGTATCCATGTAAAGAATAACAGCTCTGTGTAAGGTAAGAAAGCTGGAAGCTCCGAAATACACATTTTTGATAACTGGATTTTCTTCGGAAAGGTATAAAATTATACTGTACGTCGTTCTTTGCGTTATCGGGTTGTTTTCTGTTCTCTTTGACAGAGCTCTTTGTATTGTTAGTGCTGTATTAGCCGAGTTAGCTAGGGTTAGTCTCCTGAGGTAACTGTGTGGATCTTTGCTAGCTCACTTTGGCTGAGTGTAAATAGTAAAGCGGGTCATCTGTTAGCACATAAACAACCGGACGACTTTTTCAAACCAGGTTTGGACTCGTCACGGCTGTTCGTTTAGTGTTTATAATTGAATGTAAACCGGTTAGTTAGGCTTCATTCCGAAATGTTGTAATACAGGAAAGAGAAATAAATCAGTGGAGTAACTAGCTAGCTGGTGAGGTGAAATCCTGCGGTGCCGCCCTGAAGCTTAATATTGGTTTTGACGTTAGAGTGAAATATTAGCCAGTTGTAATAACCGGTGACGTAAACAAACACTCGATGCACATTTTCGCCTATTTTTCCACACAACTATATAAACTTCTAGAGTATTTGTGACCGGATGCTGAACAGAACGGTTCTAGCTCTAGCCTTGAGCTAACTTCGAGAGCTAGCGGAGTTGGCTGAGTTGCGTCATGGGATTGAGTTAGCGGTTTCCTGTGATGTAAATATTGTAATATGTATATGTAATAAACGCTCATCCTTTTGGAGAAAATCAACAAAAACGGTAATAATATATTACTAATTTGCCGATTCGCAGTGAATTTTTATTTTTTTTTTGTGCCTGTTTTGGTTCCTTTATCAGACGTCAACGCAGGTCGAGGGGTGTGTTGCTAGGCAACTGAGAAAATGCTGGACGCTGCGTGCCCACTAGCTAGTGTTTTAGCTAGCTAGCTAACTAACAATGATCTGACGTGCAGAGGTGTTTCACATGGTGACATTTCTCTCAGATGGGTGTTTAATTTGCCAAAGCCTCCACATATCTCCACATATCTTAACATGATGCTGATGATCAAATCTCAGTTGTTGACTGAAGTTTTGTCATTAGTGATGTTTTCATATTGGGAACACATTGAGGGTCAATTTAATTTTCCAACTGGTGGCTTAGAAGTTAAGGCTCTGGTTTAGTGATCATAAGGGTTAGGGTTCAAGCCCCAGCACCAACAAGTTGCTTTTGTTGGGCCCCTGAGCAAAGGCACTTAACCCCCTTCTGCTCCTGGGGCATCGTACCACGGCCGACCCTGTGCTCAGGCTCCAGCTTCCAAACAAATTGTGATATGTGGAAATTACAATTTCCCTTTGGGATTAATAAAGTCCTCATAAAAACTTTATGTACTCTTTAGTTTGTTTTTAAGATGGATTGTTGGTTAAATTGTCATTCAGATTTTGTATTCACTTTAATTTTTTTCTTTCTCATGCAGTTTATTTTCCTTTTTAAAACAACAAAAATTTTATATTTTCATATTTGACATTAAAAATGTATTTTTATGATGACATACTTAATATAAAAACAAAAACTTGTCCTCTTCACAGATCATTCGAGCTGTGGATTATAAGATGGACAGTGATAAGGCTGAAGCCAAAGGTAAAGTAACCGTGATGTCGAAGGCTGAAATATTTATCAGCTGGTGGACTGTTGTTCTTTCTGTAAAGTCGTGCGACGTGTGATTATTTTGAGATTGTATTCTGTCACAGGGTGGTATAACGTTTCAGTCTAAAACTTTTATGAAGAATTGGATTCCTTTCCAATCTGTCTTTCACACAGACTTCGGGGGTACATCTGAAATCTGTACACTGCCGCATTGTAACAAAATTCTGTATCATTCAAAAGAGCAGAATATGATCCCTCACTATCTGACAGGCCAAAAGCTAATTAGTCTTTAGAAAATGTTCTAGCTGGTTTAATGGTTCCCAAATGGAAGGGGCAGAGAAAGCTGTTCAACTAGTCTCAGGTTAAAAAAAAAAGTGTGCATGTCTGTAGTCCTGCTACTTTTATGCATTGTGTATAAGAGCTACAGAATTTAATGTTGGGAAGACAAAATATAATGTCAACTGATATATATCTCTTTGGAATGACTTCTAGTATAGACCAAAATCACCTGATATCCCTAAGAAGCCTTAGCCATCCCTTCCCCACATCCCACATTGGTAATGTTTTGCCTGGTGTGCTGATCTTGACTTGATTTCCAGCTTGAAAAAGGTGCTGATAAAAGTGACTCTCACTTATTAATTTAACCTCTGAGTGTACATGTATCCCAACAATATACTTAACCTTCTCACATTTTCATATCTTCAGTCAAAAATAATAAAGACTGCCTCAACATTTTATTGTTCAATTTGTTCATGTAAATGCTTAAACACAATGATGCGGGTTTTTTTTTTTTTTTTTTT
>MU551534.1:789883-832279 GCA_024362625.1 Silurus asotus
TTTTTTTTTTTTTTTTTAGTATTGCATGCTTTTTCTTTTTACAAACTTTAGAAATCTCACACAAAGGGAAACATTTATTTGATTCAAAAGGTAATGTTTTGTGCCTGGTGTCACTTGACCTTCACTGCTGCTTTGAATAACAAACTGGGCTGAATTTCCCAGATAAAAGGCTCTTTTTCTGGGTGCTGATAACCACCTTTTGTTTGCAGGTACGGTGGGCGATCTGGTGATGCAGAACCCACAGGCACTGGCAGCTCTTCAGGACAGACTAGACAACTTAACACAGAGTCCTTCAATCATGGAGAGGTCAGGATAATGTTACCCAGTGTAATGTAAAAAAAATAAATAAATAAATAATTTGGAGTTTACAAACGAGGAAGTTGATAGGAAATATTTCCAATTTCCACCTACAATAGCATTACTCCATCATTTGGTTACTAAAGGGAATATTTGTATTTTCACCAAGGCATTCCATGTCCTAGATATACATGGCTTTATTTATTCAGCACATGTTCTGGTGTCCAAGAAACTTCTTGCTGCTGGAAAATCTTTTGGTCCAGCTCTACAGAACCAGATGTTTATCCATTCATAAACCACCCCTCCTCTCTTTCATGTCCCTGTAGCTTACCAGTGTCCGTCAGGAGAAGAGTCAACGCCTTAAAAAATCTGCAAGTCAAGAGTGCACACATAGAAGCCAAATTTTACGAGGAGGTACACGAGCTGGAAAGAAAGTACGCTGCTTTATACCAACCACTGTTTGACAAGGTGAGTCCCAGCATTGAATGTCAACTCTAGCAGACAGAAGGCATGTTTAGTTCACAGCTTTATTCAGATTGAAGTTTGCACAATTCTAATAGGGTGAATCAGGAGCCAGTAGGAACTTGTCCTCTTGTGGTTTGGGTAGTTGAAGTCGTAATTGTTGTACAGCTGAGATTAAATGTTAAGGTTGCTGGTACTCCAAAAGGGGATCAGTTTTATCCTGTCGATGGTGAAAATATATCAATACGAAACACTCCGAACACATTTTGCTTGTTTTTTTTGTTTTGTTTTTTATTTAGACACAGTTAAAACGTTATCTGCAGCACAGTGAACGAGTGTTTGAAAGCTTTAAATAATCCATTTCCTCTTTTACTGTGGTGTGTTTATTTTTTTTCCTCCACTTTGTTTGGCTGCAGAGGAAAAGCATTGTAACTGGTGCAGTGGAGCCCACTGATGAGGAATGTGAATGGCAGAGTGATCACGAGGATGAAGAGCTGGCAGTGAGTAAAACTGCATGGCATATGTTACAGCAGGCTCATCATGACATGTTGCAACGTCTCTACAAATTCTTCTCATAGTTTATACCTGAGCGGAGCGTTCATTTCAAAAATAATAAACGACCAGGTCTAAGTTCTGACTGCATGCGTTATGACTGTATATTATTATCACCCTGGGAGGCAACAAATGTCATGTTAATGGTGGAATAAAACACTTCACGGGTGTTTAGACTTGATATCCTTTGTGTATGAGCTCCCAGATGCAAACATTATTGGTTGGCTTTGCTCTAAATAACAGGGGAGAGCGTTGACAGCATCCCACTGAGAACACACACACACACACACACACACACACACACACACACACACACACACACACCAGATTTGAATTTGTGTATTTCTGATGAAAGCAGTGTTCACACCACATTCTTACCAGGAATGGTATAAAATGGGCCAAATGTTTTATTTTGTATTTTTTTTCTCTCTCTCCATTTGTTCTGTCATCAGTGTCGCCTATTTTTTCTATTTTTAGATTATGAAAGTAGCAAATATGCTGTTCATGTACCTCTTTTTTTTCTTTTTTTTCTTACCCTTTTGTATTTTTTTCTACTTCGAAGTACAGATGATAATCAGGAGTAAGTCTCTGACATTCCAGCTCAAAACAGTATGTAAGGGCTGATGTTTCTGAACTCAACAAAGAGGGTTGTAATCTTGTAATCAGAGCCTGACTGGTGTTTTCAGGATGAGCTGCAGAAGAAAGCCTCCATAGACGAGAAGAAAGCCCAAGAGGAGGGCAGTGCCGAGGAAAATCCCAAAGGAATTCCTGAATTCTGGCTCACTATATTCCGCAGTGTGGACATGCTGAGTGATATGCTACAGGTGAGTCAGCAAGCTTTTTCTGCTGATGACGTCATTCGTTTTTCACCTTGTCTTTATTTTAAGTGATCTTTGATAAAAGGACAAAATGTGGTTTATAGTCCAAAATGCCAGACCAGCACACTGTCTCACAGGTTTATCAAGAAGTAAAGTAAAGTTGGTGTTGAATATTTGTTTATGAAAAGGAAAGTGTGTGAGAGAGAGCATTTGGTTTGGAGGAGGGTTCACTTAGTGTTTGCATGTATGTAAATAGCTCTTAGTTCTTTGGGGTTTTTAATGCAACATGTAATGGTTTCTCTCTCATTAGGAAGCCGATGAGCCAATCTTGAAACATCTACAAGATATTAAAGTGATGTTTTCTGGATCCAATGAAGCAATGGTAAATAAGCACTAAAAGTTATAGTGATTTATTTTTTTTTTTTTACGAAAAATCGCTCATATTGACTGTCATTTGTTTATTTGAAAGTGTGGCCTGCTACCATTTTTCACCATGCAAGATCAGGCAAAATAAATTAGAACATCATTAAAAAGTTGATTTGATTTAGTAATTCAATACAAAAAGTGAAACACGTATATTCTGTAGATTCATCACACACAAACTGATATATTTCAGGTGTTTATTTCTTTTAATCATGATGATTTATGAAAACCCAAAAATTCAGTACCTCAGAAAATTAGAATATTGTAAAAAAGTTAAATATTGGAGACTCGTGGTATCACACTCTAATCAGCTCATTAAATCCAAACACCTGCAAAGGTTTCCTGAGACTTTAAATGGTGTCTCAGTCTAGTTCGGGCTACACAATCATGGGGGAAGACTGCTGACTTGACAGTTATACAGAAGGCACAAAAGACACAAAAGGTCATCGCTAAAGAAGCTGCTGTTCACAGATTGCTGTATCCAAGCACATTAATGGAAAGTTGAATCGAAGGGAAAAATGTAGTAGAAAAAAGTGAAACGAAGCCCATTTCAGAATTTGAGGGTGAATCACGAAGAGTGGACTGCAGCTGGAGTCAGTGCTTTAAGAGCCACCACGCACTGACGTATCCATGGGATACAACTGATACATTCATGTTGTCAAGACACTCCTGAACCAGAGACAACGTCAGAGGTGTCTTACCTGACAAAACATTTTGCATTTCATTTGGAAATCAAGGTCCCAGAGTCTGGAAGAAGAGCGAGGAGGAAGAGAATCCAAGTTACTTGAGGTCCAGTGTAAAGTTTGCACAGGTAGTGGTGGTTTGGGGAGTCATGTCATCTGCTGGTTTTGGTTCACTGTGTTTTATCAAGTCCAAAGACAGCACAGCCGTCTACCAGGAAGTTTTAGAGCACTTCATGCTTCCCTCTGCTGACCAGCTTTATGGAGATACTAATCTCCTTTTTCCAGCAGGATTTGGCACCTGCCCACACTGCCAAAAGCACCAAAAGTTGGTTACATGAGCATGGTGTTGATGTGCTTAACTGGCCAGCAAACTTACCAGATTTGAGATCCATAGAGAATCTATGGGGTATTGTCAAGAGGAAAATGAGAAACAAGAGACCAAAAAAGGCCACTGTCAAAGAAACCTGGGCTTCCATACCACCTCAGCAGTGCCACAGACTGATCACCTCCATGCCACGCTGAATCGAGGCAATAATTAAAGCAACATACTTTCCAGAAGGCCAACAATTCACTAAACATGTTTTTTTTTTTATTAGTCTTTTTTTTAGATTGGTGGGTTTATAATAAATGAAATCATTTAAATGAAAAGAAATAAACACTTGAAGTGTTTGATGAATCTATATAATATGCGAGTTTTACTTTTTGTATTGAATTACTAAAATAAATCAACTTTTTAATGATCTGTATACTTTGTATTCTGAGTTTTAGTTTGGGTTAAAACAATTGAATTGGTTTTCTGTAACACAAAGTTCTGACTGTAGCTCATCTGCAGCCTGTGGGTTTAATATTAAGATGCTCGTTCTAAAATCACTGTTTTTAAATGCAAAATTATCACACTGACGAATTGTTCAAGAATGAAAAAGCTTCATGATGTGATGTAATTGGAAAAAGAATCTATTCTGAGGTGGCAGCTCAGATTCATCACAGCTTTTTGTTGATTATTTCCTAATAATAGTACAACCCAGTGTTTTACCCTGTCATAAGATACTCATAAGGCTGTTTATCAGTTATTGAAACAAGTGGAGCATATTGCATTGTTGTGACATTTTATGTGCCTTCTTTTTTTTCTTCCGCTCCTAGAGTTTCACTTTAGAGTTTCACTTTGAGCCTAACAGCTACTTTAAAAACTCGGTTCTCACAAAAGTCTATAAGATGAAGTCGGAACCTGATGCCGATGATCCGTTCTCTTTCGAAGGCCCGGAGATCATTGACTGTGAGGGGTATGTAATAGGAGAGTCGTTTAAGTCAATTTAACATGCATTTTCTGTGGCTCAGGTGGAAGAAAAAGAAACAAACAGGAAATTTTTTTCAATTTTTTTCCCCCCTCTTTATCATATTGCAGGTGTGAGATTGAATGGTACAAAGGGAAAGATGTTACCGTCAAAACGATTAAGAAAAAACAGAAGCACAAGGGCCGGGGTATCGTGAGGACGGTCACTAAACAAGTGCCCACTGACTCCTTTTTTAACTTTTTCAACCCAATTAAAGGTAAAAACCCTTTTATGTCTGATTGGAAATCATGATTTAGAAAATATATGCGTTGTTCCTAAATGATATGAAAATATATGCATTTAGTTCCTAAATGGTCACTTTCAGTTGAAATATAATACTTTTTTGTCTTCCTTCCAGTTTCCCCAGACAGTGAATTGGTGAGTCCCCATGTCTTTTAAATTATGGTGCTTTTAGAAGTTTAGCATTTTTTTAAATTGTATTGTCAGTAAAAGTGTAAGCATTTTAAAGAGCCCCTGAACATACCAGAATAATATTATAAATATAATATAAATAAATAAATAATCCATGTAGAAAATAGTTTATTTATTATTTTTTTTGTTTTGTTTTTTCAATGTTTGAAGAAACTGTTAGAAATTGTTCTAGAAATATTTCTACATTTTTACTGCAATCATCAAATGTGCTGATTACTTGCTAATAAAACTGATGCCACTCCCCCATTAATCCAGACACATTTTAAAAAACATCATGTTTTTGCCTTCATGCCATTATGAGATGGTTATTTTTGTCTAGCAAGCTGAAAAAAGGGGACAATTTTGAAAATGCTGCAAAAACAGATATTTAAAAGCTTTTTTGGAAAAAAAAAAGAAATTGAAAAAAAAAAACATTTTTGAAAAAATATTTAGGAATTATTTTTAGTTAAATGACAGTCATGTGACCCATTTACATACAAGATGGTCAACAATGTTGTACAGAGTTCAGAACGATAACGTTTTCATCGTGTTGTTAACGTTGGGAAAGAATATTTTCAATTAAAGGAGAAACGGCTGTTTTGAAATGCAGCATGTCGAAGCTTTTACGTGTGCAGTACATGGATGTAAGGGTTTTCAAAAAGACCAGTGTACATGGAGAGCATTTTAAAAGGAAAATGCTGTTTTCAGGTCTATCTGGATTCATGTGGCTGTCAACTGTTACTTTAAAATTATTATTAAAGGTTAATCATTAATAAATGCTTTATTGTCTGCATGGATTGTTTGTATTAATTGTAATAATAAATAGGGCTGTAACGATTCCTACAGTAACTTAAGTACTTTGATTACATAATATTTATTTAGTCCGTTTAAATAAACACAGAGCACCGTGTTTCCCACGGACCATTATTACTGACGCACCACCTGGTAAACTCTGACGTGCTCTGGACAGGTAACATAGAAAACATTGCAGAATGAGAGAATGGGGGAACCAAAGAACACGACAGAAAATTTCCAAAGTTTGGGATAATTTCACTCTAAAACATAAAGAAAAGTGCAGTTAGCATTTTTAAAGTCATTCAAAATGTATTTGTATATTTTTATTAATGTACATCGTGTTAAAGTCCCTGGGTAGTGGCCATATAGAGCAGGTCGAGTAGCATGTTTCTAAAGCTGGTGATTTACACTGATTTAGTGTATTAGTGGAAAATTTTGAGCAGCTTTTCCTGAGACCAGAAAACCACATCACGATACTGTAAGATTTAATACATAAATACAAGTGAATTATTGAGTTACATTAAACGAATAGTTTCCCATAACCACCTCTACACGGCTACTGCACACAGACTTTTTAACACAACCGTATTTGTGTTTTGATATAATAATGGCTATTAAATGCACTAAATGGCTTTATTTTTCCCAAATATTCTTGTGTGCAATTTCAGCAATAGAAATTTACATTTTTTCTAAAAAAAAACAAACAAACAAATGTCTTATTTTCTCTCTGATATTTAGTATTGTTCTTTGATAAAGAAAAAATACTTCTTCATTTAAAAATACGATGGAATCATTTTTAGACTAGTCGATTACTAAGATAATCGATAGCAGCAGCCTTAATAATAATAATAATAATAATAATAATAAACTTCCAAACTTTCATTCAATGAAAATATTGATTTACTTAATTATAATTAAATGAATGATACAAGGCATGATTTATAAAATTGTTTTCTATTTTTTAATCGTTATTTATTTATGTTTCGTAATTAGCTTTGTGCCAAATTTATTCCTGTTAAATTGTGGCTTCACAAAAAAAAACGTCATCTTGTATTTTTTCTGGCCTACTGAGGCATGACTGTGATATTTATTTGTGTGCTAACAGGATGAGGACTCTGAAATTACTCTAGCCACAGATTTTGAAATCGGCCATTTCTTCAGAGAGAGGATAGTACCTAGAGCCGTTCTGTACTTCACTGGAGAGGCGCTGGAGGACGACGAGAGCGTAAGTCAAACGTCCGCCTTGTACAACAATGCATGCGGTTTTCATGATATTGCACACCACAATCATCGAGCATGTATCAGTGCACATAATTATTTGTATTCGCGTCATTGTGTTCTCGCAGTTCGAGGAAGAAGAGCTCGACGAAGGTGAAGAGGAGGCAAGTTGAGATTCTTTTTTGTATTGCACACTTTTCTGTTTTCGAGTGGATAAAGAAGTGAATAAGAAAAACGTTTGTGTGAAATAGGATCAAGAGGATGATATCGAGGAAGATGAGGAGGAGGGAGATACAAAGGTCAGTACTGATTTCTCTGTTGAGGGAACATATGAATGTGTAAGCATTCTCTCAAGAGTTAAGTGAAGCAGAACAGAGACCATTCAAGCTCAAGGTTTAATGTAGAAAATGATGTTGCATCCATATTACTCACATTTTTCCTCTGAACAACTGGTTGTGTAGCTTAAGATAATACTACATTGGAAAAACATCACCAAAGCTAAATAAAATGTTCCAGGATGCCCCTTAATAATTAATACTCATTGTTCGTTATTTCAGTGTCTATATCAATGTATACCTTTAAAACAGGTCCTCCTATGAAACCAATTTTGTTTGACGCATCCCTTCTGCCCACAAGGCCAAGAGAAGTCCACTTTGAAAGGAATCTTACATTTTTTATTATTATAATTTTTTTCTTTACAGATTTGTTCTGTTGTGTTTGTAGCTGTTTACATCCATCTTGTTTGTGTTGTTTGATTTAATTGCCATTGTGGTTGTTGTCTCTCCTTCCTCCGCCCCTCCAATTACAGGCATAAGTCATTTCTCACTTCATGCATTTCTAGGTAAGTTAGAAATGTCATGAGCACACACACACACACACACACACACACACACACCACTGTGATTCTCTTGCTTGCCCCATCTTGTTACATTAGTCTGCCTGCATTCATGTACATATCATTATGTAAATTCCTACCGCCATGCTTTTATTTATTGCATGTATATTGTTTACTTAAATGTGATTGAGAAGCCACGATCTCCTGAGTGCCCCTTCGGAAATCCCAATACTTTTAGATGAAAATAATTCACTTTTAGTGCAAACATATAATTCTGGGTTTTTCCCGTTACCGCTGCCCTCTGCTGGCTGTATTTAGATATTACACAAAAAATCCAGCTGCAACATTCTCTTTCTGTCCTGAGTAATTGGTTAATGTTTCATTGATTTATTGAATCTATGTAAAGTTTAGTTTTTATAATTGTAAAGTTTGCTGATTCTTGACCAAAGATATAAAAAACTGTATATACTGTATGTATATTTCATTTATGTATTTTTTTTTAATTCCTGACAACTATGCCTTTCATCAGTCTTAGCTATATCTAAACAAGTAAATCTGGTCACATTAGATCAGGGGTCACCAACCTTTTTTAAAACTGAGAGCTACTTCTTGGGTATAGATTAATGTGAAGGGCTGCTAGTTTGATACACACTTCTGAAATAACAAATTTGCTCATTACCTTTAATTATATGTTATTAATAATAATTAATGATATTCATCTATGTGAAGACACTGATCATGTTCATGATTTCTCACAATAACTATCAATAATGATTTAACAAGGTAGGAAGCAGATCAATAGCAATATGCAAAACTTTATTTTTATAAATCTCTGAAAGTATTTACATTTTCAAATAATCACTTCTACAACATTGGGCACTAACAATCTTTTAGCAAATCATGCACTACGTTGCATCATGTTCAAACAGATTATCAATTACGTAACATACAAAAATCAACTTGGAGACCAGCTAGCTCTAATCTAATATGAAATCTTTTTTTTATATTTTAATATTGTCATTTTCAAATTTACACCAATGCAAGTGTGATTTAAAAAGGAATAGCAAAAAAAATTAGATGCAGTTCACTGGTAAGTGGCTCTATGGTGAGCTTCCTGTGGTCCTTGCGGGCGACCGGGTGCCCACAGGCACCATGTTGGTGACCCCTGCATTAGATGGTGATCTGTGCTTAAAAAAAAAAAGTGTATTATTATTTATTAGATATTTAATTATTTAATACTTATTTCCTCCTTCCAGACTGGTTTTATTGACTTTTCAATTTTGTCTCCCCATTTTGCCCCACCCCCACCTCTTAGAGCGGAGAAGCCCAACCTGCAGAGTGCAAACAGCAGTAACAGACTAGCGCCACCTACAGCAAGTCAGTTTTTTGCTCGACGTCACCTGATTTCTGCAGAACTGAGCAGTTATTTTAACCAAACAGCAGCATCAACCGAGTAACATTGTGCATGGCATTTTTTTATTTTTTTTCCTTTTTTCCCCCCAAAAAAACTGGTACCAAAAATTGGATAGCAAAAGAACAACAAAATTTCTGTTTCTTCACTGTGGGTTATTTCATTCTAAACAAACTGGAAATCGGTTTATGTTCTAAAATTGTTGTAGGATTTTATTTTATTTTTTGTTGAACTCGCATTCTGAAAACCCTTGTATTTTAAAAGTTGGAATGACATTAATTCTAGCTTTAACTCATTTTAACATTTTTGACTTAATAGTTTACTCAGGGTTTTTTATGGTGAGAATACATGCACACACTCTGTTGTGAAACCGCTGATAAGAAACAGATCCCACTTCTTTATTTTTATTTTTTTTATTTGTTTTGTTTGTCTTAGGTTTCTAACAATTATTGTTACTATTACAACTTTTTAGATCTATTTCAAATGATTCTGATGTTATTTATATAAACATTGCTTTTTTTAATGGTGTTAAACTAAACATGTACCTGTTCGCCTCTCGTTGGATTTCAGAGAGTGGAAGAGTTTGGTTCTTTGTCTTGTGTCTCCACCTTTATCTACAAAATTGCTTTACTGCCCCGAGCGCTTACTAAAGAATAAAATATCAATATTGCCAAAAAGATCGTTTGCTTTTGGTTCTTCATTTTTCAATGTAAAAAAAAAATGACCCAGTGATGACTTTGGTTTGTTCTGAATTATAACCAGCAGAGGGCAGTGCAGGAGGATTTCAAATTATATTACTGTATAAATAAAATTATATAACTGTTTTTTATTATAACAAAATCACATGTAATAGACAATGAAACAAACTTTTATAGAAAGACTGTAAGACGAGTCCTTATTGAAGCTTTTTGACGACTCGTTATGACTGCAGCAGACACCATAAGGCTTTTAAAGACATAAATTGTAAAGCTATCACAAATATAGGGCCCAGACCTCATCAATAAAACAGCAAAGCAAAAGAAGGCACATCGTTGCAGAAATCAGAACGCATCATGAAGAGACAAGACATGCAGAGAGACTGCAACCTATACACCATCACAGTGAGATTAGAGCCCATGCTGTACATCATCACAAAGACAACGGCACACCACTGCAGAGAGACCAGAACCCATACACATTTACAGAGAAACCAAGACACCATTTTAGACAAACTGGAATGCGTACACCATCACAAAGACAACAGGACCAGTACAGGAGTAAATAAACTCTGTAAACAATTCAAACCTATTATAAGATTATATGGTAATAATTTGATCATATACACCTGTTATATGATTGATATATATTCTTAAATGAGTGAGTAATCATCTAAGTGTAAATGCATCAGTAATGTCAGATCAAATATTTTGAATTGCTTGTATTTGACACTGTGATACATTTCCACATTTTGCATATGCAGTTTTTTTTTTTTTTAACAGTAAATAATTGAAGTGAAGTCTCGATACTGTGTGCATTTTTACACCCTTGAGCCAGTTTACACCCACACCGTCTCCATCAGTAATCTCCTTTCGTTTTATTTGTTAAAAACGTCCACTGTATCTGAGAAATTCTGAGCACCACCTCCCTAAATAACTGAATAACTCCATGTCTTCTTAGCTCATCTCCCAGTTCTGGGCTTCCTGCCAGTCTGCACACTGGCTGGCATTGCAGCTCACACCACAGCCAGTCAGAAACAACAGCTCCGCCTATGTGTCACTCAAATCTAAGCTTCAGTAACCATGGAGATCCTGCCTGTCATGCCAAGTGTTCAGTGTTCTCCCAGAGGCACAGAGATGGGCGGGTAAATGAGCAGGATAGGTGCAGGTCTTCCTTACAAGTTTAAATTAAGAGTCTCAGTTTTTTTTATATGCAATGATCAATTTAGATTTTTTTTTTCTTCATGTACAAATATTACAGATTTATCCACAAATTATATTAACATGTGGAAAAATAACTGTCGCGTTTCCGCAATTCTCCATAAGAGGGCGCTTTTTACCATTAAGGTCAAATATATGTACGTTATTTCACCATTTACTTAACATTATTTGCTGTTGTTTTATGTTCATACATGTTGTATAGCCACTTAATTCTTCTCAGCGTTGCAAATTTGGATTTGGACCTGGATTTTAAACCCTGGGACACCAGTGCACACACATTTGCTCCTAGAGGCAGTCGAGCATAGCTAATCCACCTATCTGCATGTATATATATATATATATATATATACTAGGGCTCTAAAAATTAATGTGTCTATGACGCATTAACGCAAATTCATTTTATCAGCACAAATTTTATTAACAAGCAATTAATGCAGCGTGCATTTCTGTTTGTCCATTTAAAAATATATTACAAATATAAATAAATCTATATATGAGA
Organism: Silurus asotus; assembly: GCA_024362625.1. Taxonomy (NCBI): domain Eukaryota; kingdom Metazoa; phylum Chordata; class Actinopteri; order Siluriformes; family Siluridae; genus Silurus; species Silurus asotus. The sequence goes on from MU551534.1 coordinate 801,535, forward strand.
GCTCAATTAAACCTATAGCTCAACACACACTTATTCACCAGGTCCGTTCTTTACTCAGATATAAAGAAAAATGTACTCCACTGGAAAATCATTTTTAATCAATAAACATTTATTGTACTGATGCACCTGGTTTTAAATCAAACACCAAAAACAGCGATGATGCAACACATCCGTCCGTGTGGAAATGATGTCTTGATGATTTACATCATTTGCAACACAATAATTACTTTAAAACACTTCAAAAATTAGTCTTCATGCTCTATGTTGAGTTTGGTTTCACTAATAATAAACACACATTTGCATAAAGCATCAATATTTGTTCATGCGCATTAGTTTAGTGTATTAAAAGCTTAAGTATAAATTGAAGGCACATTTAAAACAGTTAAAAATGTGCGATTAAGTTGCGATTAAGTTGCGATCAATCGCGAGTCAACTCGTGACAATCATGCGATTGATTGCGATTAAATATTTCGATCGATTGACAGCCCTAATGTATATACAAAGCCTATTAAATGTTTGAAAACCTGGTCTTTTATGGATTTTGACAAACACATGCACGATCCTTTGGTTTCTATGCAACAAACACTAAGTCATTTAACACTATGAAGATGTACTTTGACCAAAAAAATATAGAAATTTACAGATTTTCCACATTATTGCCATTTAAAAAATCCTCCCTCAGCAAAAATTAAGCTTTACACACACTAAGTATAAACACATTTTCCTAACATTCAGCTGAAATACTTCGCCGTGCCTCTTGTTAAATTTGCCAAAGATGTTCTTCACTAGTTGGAGATTTCTTTCTGGCCTTGTGATCCAGTTCATCTCAGAGCAGTTCAATAGGACTTGGGTGCGGTGGCAGGTCATTCCATGACAGATAAGATTCCAGACGACTGTCTGGTCCCTAAATAACGCTCATCGTCTTGTTGTATGATGAAGTCAGTTCCAATGAGCCTCACTCAGATGGAATTGCATGGTATTGAATTATGGAATGGTCACCATTGGTTTAGAATTCCTTTCATTATTTAACCTACATGCATATAAAGTTCTAGCGAATATTAATATTTTTGATTCACCTGGTTTGTTTGAAATCAAACTCAAAATCCATAAAAATATGCGATGAATGGCCTTGAGATCTTCAGGAACGTTTCTGGAGTTAAACTTCAGGGTTCTTAGTCACACATGTCCTTAGTTGTACTGATATATATATATATATATATATATATATTTACTCACATATACTGCATTGACTTTTATGTCAGTCTCTATAAGAAATAAATTTGTTTTTTCAACCACCCAGTTAGATCTGAGTTAGACTTTTTTATGCCTACAAAAGAAAGAAAATGTATTTGGTCTCGGACATTTATAAAAATCCATTTTGAAGAAAGGCTAGACGCTTGGAGAGGTCGGCCAACCCCAAAGCTAACTAGCTTGTCTCAGCCTGGGAAAGGGTTTGTTCACCACCTCCAGACCAGTGAATATGAGTGGTACCACTGGCTTACAGCCTCTGAGAGCGGTGCAAATTATGAGTCTGCATCTCTAGTAAGTAGGTTGTATTTTATTTTTCCCATGTTATTAGAAAAATTTTGATTCTGAACTGCTCCAGATGATGTAGGTGGCACAGTTGCGGTTTTAGTGTAGAGGTTTGGAGTCTATAATTGCAACGTGATAGCGGTGGTATTAAAAGGTGGTCCCCACTGAAGGCCCAGGTACCAAATGTACGCCACTGTTTTATATATATACAAACCCGATTCCAAAAGAGTTGGGACACTGAACAAATTGTTAATAAAAACAGAATGCAATGATGTGGAAGTTTCAAAATTTAATATTTTATTCAGAATACAACATAGATGACATATCAAATGTTTAAACTGAGAAAATGTATAATTTTAAGAGAAACCATTAAAAGGCACTTGGAAACTGGAGATAATTCTGCCATGAAGAGGTCTAGCAGACTCAAAGCCACACAGAAGACAAGTTTCTAAAAGTCAACAGCTTGAATTATAGGTGGCTGATAGAACAACAGCTTCAGGCATTGCTTAACACTTTTTGCAGTAAGCAAGTCTCTGTTTTATCTTTAAAGTGAAGACTTAAAAAGACAGATTGAGTGGCAGAAAGAAAGGAATTGCTTTAGATGACAAAACAAGAGAAAGAGGCATGCTACTAAAGAATGAAAAAGAAAGTCTTATGAACTAATAAATCACAATTTCAAATCTTTAGTTCACATCACACAGGGTTTTTGTATGCCATTAAACAGCAAAATAATGGTTTCTTAGTGTGTGACACCAACTGTCATATATGATGGTCTGGGGCACTTTAAGTCACAACCTGAACCAAAACTACTACCACAGCATTTTACAGTGCCACCTAGAATACTAATGGTATAAGCCTAGTTCAGGGGTGGCCAACCAGTCAGAGACCGAGAGCCACATTTTTAACTGTGTTACCGCAAAGAGCCACATCATACACATGGGCACACATGAACATCACCCATCCCTTCCTCTAACACACACACACACACACACACAAACTCTCTGCTCAGCCAGATTTATTGTAAATGTCACACACCAACATAATAACAGACATTGACTCCTACAGTTCTAAGACCACAGGACAGTCATTTTCAACAATGAACATTGTGTCTTACACACACAAACTCTCAGTTCAACCAAGTCCACAAACAAAAATATAATAATTTACAATAGCGTTTTTTCTTTTACTATGCATGTTCCTTAGTGGGACTTTTGGAATTCCTTGCCTTAAACAATCCCCTTCAAATCTGCCTCGTATTCCGTTGTTGCCACTCGAAACAATTCTTTCACATGGGTGTCAGTCAGAACAGATGAATGCTCACACTCTCACTCAGCCTCTTCCTGCTACTAATCACCTGCACCTGTCCTCATCCTACTAATCACCTACACCTGTTCCCCATTTACCTATCCCCTTCATAAGGTCACAATTCTTCTTCACTCACGGTCTGATCTGCCAGTTACGACTACAGATCACCTAGATTCCCTACCTCTCTGGTTTCCTGTGCTTCTAGGCTTCCAGGCTTCCAGGCTTCCATACTCCTTGTGCTTCCATGATTCCATGCCCCTGGCTACGCTTCTAAAGAAAGCAATCAGTTAAGATTACCATTTGCTCCAGTCACCTCTCTCGTGTGTGTATGTTGAGACAATAAAAAATTTACCTCGATGGATCCCCAACCAGCTCCAATCAAGGATCCATGCGAGGTACTTGTCCCCTCTCCGAGAGGCATTTGCACTGGCTCCAGCTCATGCTAGCGTGGCTGCACCGCTCGCCTTTTACAGCCCAATGGTACTTCCAGCTTCCTACTCTGGCGAACCAGCCGAGTGCAACGGCTTCCTGCGACACATCAACCTTTATGTTGCAATGCAACCTGCCAGATTCCCCACCGAAAGCTCCAAGGTCGCGTTCCTGATCAAATCAAATCGAATCAAATTTTTGATTTGATCCCGCTACTAACCGGGAAGGCTCTATCATGGGCCAGCGCGGTGTGGAATGCCAATTTGGACATCATCGGTGCATACTCCAGTTTCACCAGGCACTTCACTGAGGTGTTTGGTGTTGCAACGGCTATCCAGAGTTTCCCCAGGTGCTCGTGTTCCAGTTTGGCTGTTCCTGCAGCTTACCTAATCCCCAGTCTCCAAGCCCCACTGAGTACCTCACCCAGTCTCCAAGCCGTGGGGGTTTTCCTGGGGATGCCGCGGTGTCCAAGCCCCGATGAGGCTGTCGCTCCGCCCCTGAGACACCGTCGAGGCCATTGCTCCACCCTCGAGAAGGCAGTTGCCTCGCCCCCGAGCCCAGAGGAGGCCGTTGCTCCGCCCCCAAGCCCAGGGGAGGCTGTCGCTCGACCTCAGACCTCCGCTGAGGGCCTCACCCAGCCCCAGACCTCTGCAGAGGGCGACGCTCCGCCCCAGACCTTCGCCGAGAGCATCGCTCTGCCACAGACCTCCGCCGAGGGCCTTTTCTGGCCTTAAAGGTGTTCCACCCAGTGGCAGTTTGCAGCAACTTCCGCTGTGTCCGCCGCTAGCTCTTGACCTTCCTCATGCCCCAGGTTTTGTGTGCCTATCCAAGAATTTCCTTCTCCAGACCCCCTCCACCCACCCTGGATGGGTTGCGAGGCCTTCCCCATTCCCTCTCACTCACAGGCCGATCTACCAGATATGCGTCAATGCTTTCAGGCTTCCATGCTCCCTATGCTTCCATGCTTCAATGCTCCTGGCTACGCTTCTAAGGAAGCATTCAGTTAAGTTTACCATTTTCTCCAGTCACCTCTCTCATGTGTGTATGTTGAGACAATATTCGTTTCATAGACCTAAACAAAACATTTGACATACCTAAAAGTCACAACAATGTAGTCCATATGTACTCAATTCATAAAATGCATTTCCATATGAATTATATTTCTATATGGCCATAGTAAATGTCTATTTTTTGTTTGCTTTTTGTCTTGTTGTTGACAGAAGATCTCAAGCTAAGCTGCTCAAGTGTGTACCTGCTGCGAATGGATAAACTTGAACTAAATAAAATTATCAAGCAGATTTGCATGAGTTGTAGAGATATACTGTAGGAGTAGTAATAAAATAGCAATTTTAAAAAAGTAATTACATTTATGCTTCACCTGTGAAAACTTAAATATTTTTAGGCAGAGTAATAATCACGAGAGCATATGCCACACTCCTGCCCAGACCATTTGTCTTCCGTACCCTGTGGAGAAATAAAATCATAATTATGTGTTCTAACAACCTGTAATTAGTATCTTGTGACTGAATACAACTAAGGTGTGCTGTCATGGTCACTGCATTAATGTGAAGTACTGAGTAAAAGCGTAAATTATAAGTTTTGACCTTGTGAGGACATTTGAATCGTCCACTGGTTATGTGACATGAAAAGTGCACTGGCTGAGAGTTATAATAATAATAATAATAATAATAATAATAATAATAATAATAATAATAATAGTCGTGAAAATAGTTCACACTCTTCGCCGGAGGGTCCTTCCAAAGACTAAAGGGGGTGTGCATGTGTGTGTGTTCGCACGTGAGTGTGTTCAGTAAAAGGTACAGGGAAATTGACTGTCTGTGTTCAGGGGACTTGACTGCGCGCGCGTGTGTGTGTGTTAAGTGAAAGGAACCGGGGACTTGACTGTGCGCGCGCGCGCGCGCGCGTGTGTGTGTGTGTGTGTGTGTGTGTGTGTGTGTGAGAGAGAGAGAGAGAGAGAGAGAGAGAGAGAGAGCAGCAGTTCGCACGCGTTTAACATTCGCTCACAACATGGCGATGAGGCGCGCAGAGACACGACGGCTCTCCCCCGACTGAAAAGCGGGGACCGTGTTTTTATGCTGCCTATAGGAGACCTCCTGCGTTTCCCGGGACACGAGGACTTTATTACGGATAGTGTCTATTTGAACGCATGTAGCTTTGCTTTTATTTTTTTATTTCCTCTTGGCTGGAAAAAAAAATCTAAAGGAGGATGTCTATGGCGCTGAATACCTGGCTTCTCTGTCTGCTTTCGATATTCTGCTGTGGACTGGCCGTGCAAGGTACACCATAATAAAGCATAATCAACATCATTTTCTTTACATACATGCACAACAGATTTATAGCTTAATACAGGCTGGGGCATATTTAACTGCATTTCCATGCTTCAGTCTGGGTTAAACTGCTCAGAGTCATTTCGCATTTGTTGCAGAGGGATATTTAGTCTTATATCTATTACAGAAACGTGGTCCATACTTGAAGGACAATTTGACCAGTACAGGATGAATGTGGGATGTGTTTTTGCAAGCATGCATGCATCATATTAGTTATTCAGTTATTCGGACACTTTACAGTGTAGGGGTCCTCATGTGGACTTCATAGCTGCACTGGGCTTATATTGATCTTAAATGATGTAAAAGTAGTTATGCATTCTTTGTATTCTTTTTTGATGTAAACATATTCCAAAATCATAATTTATGATGCATGAGGCTCTGATTTTCCTGACATGGATTTGCCTATCACACTTTTCCTCTGACCTATTTTTCGTGTTTGCAGCTTGAGAGTTAAAGTTTGGAGTGTCGAAAGGGCACAGTAAAAAATGTGGCAACCAATTAAGCTGCATTACTAAAAATATAATGATATACATACCTGCAAGTCAAACTGTTGAAATTTAATCACATTAGTTATTAAAAAAAAAAAAAACAATCCAGTCAGGCTTTCACATTGTTTTTTTGTTTTTTTTTTATGTGCTTATTTTTTTCCAAGTATTTGAAACACATGGCACATGGCCTGTGCATCTATAAATTAAAATCCAGGCAGTCATTTAACTGTCACCCTGCAGAAAAAAGGACTCTTATTGGCTGAATTATGCAGATTAGGGAAGAAAAGATTGTGTTAACTGAGAAATCGAGATTAGGCACATCATTTGCATGACAAAGAGTCGGGTTAAAATCTGTCCTCTGTTCTTCTCTCACCTTTTACCAGTCAAACACAAACCACTGCTGGCAAAGCACTTCTGAGTAACTTTGCCTATGTAGTCCGGTTTCTCTTTTTCTCCTAACAATCTATATTACAAGTAGCAAATAAGTAGTTGAATAAGTCACCACTTACCCATAATTAATGTTATTAAGCTTTAATTACTACAAGTTCTGCAAGTGATAGCTAAAGTGTTTTACAGTAAATCTGGGGCTGTAACTAAAATGTTTTTTTGTATTGAATTTCTGCTGAATGTTTTCAAATATTAATTAAGGATAAGAAAAGATTAAAAACATCATTTATAAAAAGAAAACAAAAACACCCAAATACATCAAAATACTTCAAAAAATGTAAACATAGATTTGAAATCTAGATAGATTAAAAATTCTTTCTGCCCACAACTTCATACAGTTTGTAAGTGACAGGAATGACCCGAGGTTAACAAACTGTTCAGACCACAAGGTTAAAGGTAACAAAATGGATTAAAATGTTTGTGGCATTTTTATCGTTTTTCATCAATAAAGGATAAATTAGTGCGCATTGAATTGTTGTGCAGTGGCTGATTTATACAAATCTTTTTGTATTGTCTTTGTGTTTTTCACTGAATTCTCAGAATTCATTGCTGCGTAGGAATTTTGGAATCTTAAATAGCCTCGTTGCTATTACATTTCTTAAATAGGAACCTGATATTGATTTTGTTGCTTTCTATCCAGATAAAAAGTGTGGTGTTTTGCCTAACACGAGGAGGTGAAGGCAGTTATTAAGAGTTCTCTCCATGCAATTTGGAAATGATATTCAGAATATTGTAGAAGGTTATCTATGACTGCTAAAGCTGTGAGAGGTGTAAGTACCCTAATCACTGTACACCTTACCTAAGCAAGGTGTAGTGCCAGAATTTGTACACATAATAAAAAGAAACCCATAAAACTTAAGAACTTGTTGCAACTATTTAGCTTTGCTTAGCTGAAACAATATTCTACAAGAGACTGTATAAAACATATTTATTACTTCTGATAAAAAATATATAAAAGACCCTAATTCTTTCTTTAGTATGATACGATGTTTATTTTATTGAAATAGACAAACCAGAAAGAACTTCATATAGGACAACTGTAAGAACTTTGTTCATATTAATCCTAAAATGATATGACATTATGAGTAATACACCAGCATCATGCAAAAAGGTAATTTTCATTCTTCCTGTACTTCAATACTGAAATCAGCAACAATTACATCTTTTTTTGCTTAGAAAAAAAATATTAAAATGGTAAAGAATACTATTCCTGAACTATTCAGTGTATGGGACAGGAGCAGTAAATGTAAATAGATTTTGTTTCCCAGAAGTAGAATTTTTTAAACCAAAAAATCGAGAACTAATTTTAGTACCTGTGTTTTTCTCTATATTGCTAAACACTGCGTAATAAAGCTTTTCCTGGGTGGTTTTCATAAGCACTCACTTAAAAAACACTATAATCATGTATTTGCCATGTTTTTGTTAACTCAAGACATTTTTACAGTAGATAATATGCATATGATTATTATTTCTTTGATAACAAAGTGCAGTGTGCATATGAATTGAAATAAAAAAAAATTAAGGTATAATTTTATTTAAACAAATAAAACAGATATCCAATTTAATGTGGACGGCAAGTGAAGATTTAATGATTGGTATAAAAATAGATGTTTTTGTTATATCAGTTACTTGGTACACTGAGTAACAATGAAGAGTGGATAATAATATTGATATCATATCGTCATAAGTCATAAGCTAGAAGGCAAGGTATTACCTATGCTTGTTATCCTGGTTTGAATAGGAAAATGATTCTGTGGGTTGTCATCCACAACAGAGATAAAAGTATAACTGTGGCCAAATCTATATATTATCTGCACATTTAAATTTTACTGGCGCCACAACGTGTTAAAAAGTTCGAGCACATTGTCTGGCAGTGAGTTTGCGGAAGGAGTTTAAAGGTAATAGGAAGAGTGCTGATCATTTAAATTATTTTATCATCAGGTTAATTATTTAATTGAAATAAAATTGAACATTGATTTATCATTACTTAGTAGTTTATATGTTTGCTGTCTGCAGACTTCTAGTTTCAATAGCAAAAACAAATTTACGTGTAGGAAGTAATCTATAGCTTCCCTTTAGTGTAATGCTGTATTAGCAAGATTTCTTCCTACTAAGATTTCTGATATTCATAAAGCAAAAACTTAGTGTAGATGCTAAACTTACACTTCCAGTGAAAGGTTTTTGAACCCTTTGCACAAAAATGGTTTAAGCTTGGTTAAAGCTGTTATTGCTTGCTATCTGACTTTTTTTTTTTATTTCTTTTTATCGTAGTGCAAACTTTGTATGTTGGTTTTAATTTACAACATAGTTTGGATAAAAACTACAAGTTTGTAGAGTAGTAACTACAATCTCACTGTAGTACAAATTTCACAAAGGTCAAAAATACACTAAATACATGCATATCTTACAGAAATGTTATACGTTACTCAAAAACCCAACCAAGGGTTAAAAAACACTTTTAACCTTATGAAGGTCTATTTATTGGTAATCCTAATCTTGTGAAGTTATTTTTGTTCTCATTTACCTTATACTTTAGCTAAACAGACAACATAGGCTCTCATTTGAATTTACTTTGTATTTAAAAAAGGTGAAAATACACCTTGTAATGTTACAGAGAAAAACAGAAAGCTTTGAGAAACGTCTGACACTGAAGGCTTCTTTCATAAATGTTGAGCAAATTCCTCTCATAAACTAAACCAAATCAAGTCAAATCAAGAACCTTTTATTGTCAGTTCAGCAATATATAGCTGATGCAGTACACAATGAAATGAAATAATGTTTCTCCAGAACCCTGGTGCTACAGAACACAGAGCTAAGTAAATTGTCCCCGCCACATAAAGTGCATCGTGCACAACCGAGTGCAAACAGTGCAAGACAAAAGACAATGCAAGACAGTGTAGGACAGATACACAAAACACATAATAGCATTGACCAGTAAACCTACGATATATCTTATACAGTACAATGTGCAAAAGAGAACTATAAACAAGAGTGTATTTGTAAACATAAATGCAATGTTGTGCTAAAACAGAAAGAGCAGCAATCAAGAGGTGCAAAACTGCATGTAAACAGTATATTATGATTATAATGTAATATGGGTGGTGCTAAAGACATGGATGTGTATGAATTGAAATGAGTATTAAGTGTGTGTTTAGTTCTGGGTGTTAAGGAGCCTGATGGCTTGAGAGTTTTCTGATGAGATGAGGATGCAGCGTGTGATGTAAATGTCGGTGATAAAGGGGGGAGAGACTTATTTCGCCCGTCTTCAATAACCTCTGTAGGGTCCTTCGATCCAAGACGGTGCAGTTCCCAAACTAGGCAGTGATGCACCTGCTCTCTGTATAGCATGTTCAAAATAGGGAAAAAAAACCTTTTCAGGATGTAGAGATGCTGCTGGGCATACTTGCTGATGGAGCAAGTGTTGGAGGAAGTGCTGTGTTGAGTGACCAGGTGAAATTCTCCACCATATGAAAATCAAGGAATTTAGTGCTCTTGACATTCTCCACTGAGTATCCATCGATGTTCAGTGGAGAATATCCGTTCGGTGCTCTCCTAAAGTCAACAACCAACAGGTTGTTGGTTCTACACCAGGCTGTATCTGTTGCACCTCCTCTCTGTATGCTGACTCGCTTTTGCTGATGAGACCCACCACAGTCATGTCATTGGCGAACTTGATGTGGTTTGAGCTGTGCATTGCTACACAGTCGTGGGTCAGCAGAGTGAACAGCAGTGGACTGAGCACACAAGCTTGAGGGACCCCAGCAAATAAAACTAAGCATAGAAGTTGTTCAGTGAAACCGGGAGGGAGGCGTCACTGTCACAAGCAGGTAAACTTGTCTTGTAGTTGGTGGTCGCCTGGATGCCCTGCCACATATGTCGGTTGTCTCCGCTGTCCTGGAAGTGGCCGTGGATTCTCACAAGCGTGTGCATGCTTCACCTTTCTGATGGCTCAGGTCAGTTTGGCCCTTGCTGTTCTTAAGGCCGTCTTGACCCCTGCTCTGAAGGTCGAGTCTTAAGACTTTTTAATAGCGAACGCACCTTTGCGGTTGTCCACAGCTTTAGGTTGGAGTGTGCAGTGATGGTCTTGGACATGGTCACGTCATCAACGCACTTGCTGATCCAGCTGGTCACTGTGTACTCCTTCAAGTTTGTTATCGATGATTACAATGAATACACTTCTCTTTGTAAAACTACAAGAACTATTTTTGTCATCTTTAGATTATGTGGCACTATCAGTCCCTGTGAATCATCTGTTACTATAGAAACATATCTGAATCTATAATATAAAACCATTTATGTTGAAACTAGAACTACTCTCACAGCTGTGCTTTAACAAAAGAATTATATGCACACTTTGATTGAGAATAAAGCCATGCTGTGCTATTACACGCTTTACTTATATATTAAATATTTTTTGACTTCTATTTAGAAGTAAATGGTTATTTGTAGCATTGAGTTTGTGTGGCATACCTTTTCACATTTGTGCCTATATATTTCCAAATTGTGACTACATATTTACCAATTATTTTTCTAGTAGCACATTCATTATTGCATGTGTAATAGCATCAGTGTAAATGTCTTAGTGTTTTCTATTTAAGTGCAAGGGTCTTATCTGAGGTCATCATTGAACACACATGTTGTTCTGTTTTATATAGTTCTCTGTCTGTTCTGGCTTTCAGTCTTATTATATTTCAGATTAGGAAAAAAGGTCATGAAGCTCATCACCGCTGTGTCATTGAGAGCTAAAAGCAAACAAAGAGTCTGTGTCAGATGTGAAGCCAAACACAGCACAGTTAAACTAAGAATGTCTCTTTCATTTCCCTAGCCCTGAAGGGAAAATTTTAGATTTACCTACAGCTTGTGATTGCAAAACTGGAAGATTAAAAAGACATGATAAAAGTTAGATAGCCAAGGCAAAATCCAGTCATTAAAAAAATGTTTCTGGCTGATCAAAAACCTTAAGACAGACAAGATCAGTTGTATCTAAGCACGTCTTTATGAAAATTTTAATTAAAAACGTGAATTCTTCACATAAATCAGTTGATTTGAGGTTTCTATGTTTTGTTTTAAAATGCCTCTAAATTTTTAGTTACATCCAGAATACAGCTGGGGGTATATGATGATGTAATATTGATATTGTGGTAAGTTATGTTGCCATACACAATATGCAGAAAATATGGTGATTATTGTTATATCTTCTTATTAATATCTATTTTCAAGTATTTTAAATTTCTATTACAAACTGATATATATTTTATTATTAATTAAATAATATTATCATTATTAATTAAATAATATTATATTGAATTAATTAATAATTGTAATAATAATAATAATAATACTCAATCATTAAATTAATTAACAATTTATATGCTTTTGCCTCACAAAATTAATTAATTATTAATGAATAATATCTATTTTAAAGTATTTCAAATGTTTTATTACAAACTGATGGGAACAGCAGATATTATGTTAAGAGTTTGCATTTAAGCCCTAAAAAAAGTCATATTGCCTATTCAGGCTACTAACACATGAGGACAAATTAGGTGCTTAACGCCCTCCGGCTTTACTCAGGTAAAATTTTTTTTTTTTTTTTTTTTTTTTTTTTTTAAAAAAAAACTTTTTTTTTGCATCAACAACAGCAAACATTGTGAAAATGTGCTTTAGTTATCATTAAGTGTGAGTTAACATTCAGTAATTGCTTTTTTTTGCTGATCACACGCTAACAGGGCCATGCATACCTGTTTACACATCCATTTGTCACTTTTACTTGTGCATACTTCATCTAAGGTGAACTTGAATGGGGAAATTTGTGAGCTAACCGAAACCAAGTAGGTGGGACTGTATTAGCTTTAATCAATAAAAATGCAAATATTTAAAATGGTTTTACAATGGAGTGGCTGTACTTACAATATTTACCAACATTTTAAGATAAGTTTCCATCTTGAAGGAATCTTTAGTTTCAAGAAGAACCATTTAAGATAATATTCCAAACATAACATTTTTAGAAAGTGTCCAATCTGGAACATCAATAATTTGAAGACCTTGTAGAAAAAAACCTAAACTACATAGTTATATGTCGGTAGACCTTAATTTGATTTTCACTGGTAAAGAAATGCAACCTCACAAGTCTTATACTTAGAAAGCATCTACCTTTTAAACTCCAACTCCAAGGAATCGTTACAACCCTTTATTCTGTTTATCAGCAAATCTCCCCCTCCTGCTAAGTGCAGCTAGCAGGAGTTTACATCGCATTGCTTTCATGAAGCACGTATTGGCTCACATTGCTATGGACTTCCGCGTTCCCAACATTGTGTTTGTTGCCACAGGTGTTTGTTTTTGTAATGTCTCTGCCCCTGTATCGTCACTGATTCTTGTGTTCACGTGTTTTCCTGTTACAGCTGTGTCCACTTTTGTGTCTTATTCATGTGTATATTCATGCATATACCCATGTTTATGTTTAGATAAGAATTATATTTAGTTATCTGCCATATACCATGCAGTTTTTAACTTTTTTGATAGCCTAGTTTTCATGTCTCATATTAGTTTCCTTGATTTTGTTTTTGCTACACTCTAGTTTTTTTATTTGTTATATCTTGGATGCAATAGGCGAGAACAAAAATGACCAGCATGCTTGCTTCTGAGTCTTGATGGCTTGGGGGAACCCCTCAAAAAAAGGTTAGGGACCAATGAGAGGGCCACTCAATTTAAGATCCTGCCAGAGGCTGATGTTGGGACCTCTCACTACTCATACCTACCCAAGTCATTCTCCCAAGATCTGCTCATCCCTGAGGACGACATGCCTTTTTCGATGGTCTGCCAATTCCAGGGGCGACATCCTTACATCACCTGTCCAAAGCAGGGGCCAATATCAGGCATTCTTCCATGAAATGCTAACACCAGGTAGGGGACGATGGCACGGCCTCTCTTTCTTGACCTGCTCGCGCCAGGGGTCAAAGCAACTGCCTCCTTCCACTCTCTGCTCAGGTCAAGGGACCTCACCAAGTATGTTTCGACCTTACAAGAGAGATAATACCTGCCTCTCAAACCAAGTACCTAGTGTGGACATTTGGCCCACAAGAGCCAGACTTCCAGGGAGGGACTTTTTTTTCAGGCACAAGGAAAGTAGAGGCTTATGGGGGGGTTATTTTAGAAAATATATCCCCTCTTTTTTTGTAGTGAGGTCTTGCTGCCACAAAGTGAATACTAGCACTCAATGCAATGGACTTTGCATTCTTGTAAATTTGTCCATTGCTAAATGTGTTTGTTTTTGTAATATCTCCACCCCGTCATGTCCCTGGATCTTGTGTTCACATAGCTTTCTAGTCACGGTTGTTTTCACTTTCATGTCTAATTCATGTGTGTTTATATATACCCTTGTATATATGCACCTGTATAAATGCACCTGTTTGCATTTAGCTTCTGAAAAGTATTTTGTTCAGTCTTACTAATGATTATCAAGCTATTTTGTTCATTAATCCATATTTCTCATTTACCTGGTTTCCCGATCTCGTATTTTGCTTATTGTTTCTTGCTGTAGTCTTACCCAGGTAATGCTGCTTGCCAATCACCCAACATTAGCCTGGTTTATATTTCTGATTATGAATGATGTTTCAGATTTGTTTGCTTATTTATTTTAATAAACATTATTACCTAGCACTTGCATCCGCCTCCGCTTCCAAGTTTCGTTTTACATTACATTGCTCAACATGTGGGTTCCATCTGCCAGTTCTTTAGACCTCCTGTCTTTAAACCTTTTGACCTTTTTAAAGATTCACCTGGACCATCAAATACATATTTCATTGTGCTCTTTGATCAGAAATGGTTTAAACTGTTGAAAGAAAAGTATTAAGAAAGTCTTTTGAGTAATGAGAGCACATATATTTACATCTATTTAAAGGTTCATATTTAGTTCTATGGTTAAGGTTGTTGTTTACTCAGTATGTTTTCAAAATGCTGTTAATAGATTATTTATAAACCTATTTGCATTTTTAATTAAGAGTAAATATGCTAATTCAAACACCGTGGCTTTTGGGAGAATTACTTCTGTCTGAATTGGTTAATGTCAGGAAACTTAAATCTGGTCTGCTTCTAAATTCATATATTTTCGCTGTTTCATGCAGTGTTATGTTTAAAGCATTAAGTTGTCTGGGGTGTTATGACTGACAGCTTGATGCTTGACTTTTCCACCAAAATGAGAGAAATTAGTTAATATGAAAGTAAAATTGACCATATTTCTGTGGAATTCTCTGAACAGATGTGGGCTGTAACAGCAGCTCAGAGAGTAGTTTCAATATTAGCATAAATCACAGGTTTATATTAATATAAATGTTAAATGAATGCATGTAAATGCATATGAATGCAACTGATTTATTGATACGCACCGAATAATCTAAGGCTGGAAATAAACAAATTTTAAAAACTCATCTTTTTATTTAAGCAAACATTTGGGCAAAGTATATACTTGTTGAAATGATTAGGTTTTTGATAGGAGAAAATTCCCTTATATTTATGGAAAAGCCTCAGAGTCTGTGCTTTGTAATATTTTTTGGCCCCAGGAAAGTATTTGGGAATTATATGTTTACACTTTTCAGTTCTTGGTAGCATAAAGATGATTTTTATTGTGCCAACTTTAAGAAAGAAGAATAACTTGATTGCTTAATTGTAGAGTTAGACTTGTCTCATACATGTTTTATAATTGAATTGAATATAGCTCTAAATGTAGAAAAAGTGTGATGTGAATTTTTTTGGATTACAGTTACATTTAAAAATGTAAATCGCAAGTTAGTTCTACAGGCAAACTGATGCATATTAATTGCTGATTGTGTGTGTGTGTGTGTGTGTGTGTGTGTGTGTCGCTTTGCGGTTTCTCTCTTGTTGAGTAAACACTCATATGATCACATTCCTTCCATTCCAAACCCCTGTCCATTTGGTCATGTGATGGAGGAGGAGGTGCATTAGCTCCTGGGAATGGGAAGGGAAGCGTGTGTGTATTTGTGCATATGTGTGTGTTTGTCTGCATTGGTATCATAGGAACATAATAATTCAACATATACATTCTGTCAATTTTCCAGAAACCTTCATAAGTGCATGGGGTTAACATTATTATTGGTATTTTGCTTCAAGGAAATACTGTTTGTGTGTGTGTGTGTGTGTGTGTGTGTGTGTGTGTGCGTGTGCGTGTGCGCGTGTGTGTGCTCAAAAAAGAAAATGAGATAGAAAAACAAAAGAAAATATAAAGAAAAATAGAAACATTTAATGAAAAAAGAACATGGAATACAGAAACACAGTCACAGCAAAGGTCTGATGTGGTAACTATAATAATGTTGGTTAGTAAGATTGTGGTAATGGAGTAAGGTGATCGGTGACTACTTAAGTGTGTTATCTAGGATGTAAATTTGTCAGAATGTGCATTTGGTACCTGGGCCTTTAGCGGGGACTTACCCGACTTAAACCACCTCTTAATACCACCACTATCACGATGCAATTATAGAAACCATCAATACAATACAAAAGCGCGATATAACAACGCATGGCATTACAGAGAGAGAGGAATTTCACATATTGAGCATGAATACCATTTTACTAAAGCAAGAAACCCAGTTAAGATTCCAAACCTCTACACTACAACCGCAACTGTGGCTCTTACATTATCTGGAGCAGTTCAGAATCAATATGTATCTAATAATATATGCTGATTATTTATAGACAAAATCCATCCTTGTGCCTTGGTTAGACAACACAAGTTTGCAAACCCTCTGTGACTCCAAACTTGACTCCAAGTTGATCACTTGCAAATAACAGGCATTCCCAGTATCATTTGCAACGCTTCTAAAAGGCTGTAAACCAATGGTAGCATAATAGGCACTGGTCTGAATGTGGTGAATAAACCCTTTTCCGGGCTGAGACAAGCTAGCTATCGCCGGGGTTGGCTGTAACAGTTTTGCTCTGACCAACCGATCAGAGGACGGAAAAATGCTGACGAATTTGAAATCTAATTGGTTAAAGAAACAGTTCCATTGCTAATATAGTTTAGGTTACATTGGCCAGAACTACTGATTCTGAAGGCCCTGGGCAGCACATAAAGGCTGAAATCTGTATGAACAAAAAATCTAACATCCACATCCACATACTGAAAACAGTGCAGCCAAGAGAAACACTACAAAATGAAGAGAATAGATTGTTGAGAATAAATGAATACAATTTGTGTGCGTGTGCATATATATATATATATATATATATATGCAGTATCTTACAAATGAAACTTGGATATATTTTAGAAGTAATCAATGTGCAGCTTGTACAGCATAATAGATTTACTGTCCTCTGAACATACAGTGATTTCTGTATAAATAACTGGGAACAGAAGTGATAACACCTGTACATCATGTAACCATGCAAAGCCACATGTCTTATCCATCATGTTGATGTTTTTGTCTGCTTGACAGGACCATACAAATTTGTGTATCTTGTAAAAGAGCAGTTAAAATTTGGTGCTTTGAGTACAATTCTCTCATAATGACCACTGGATTTTCAACATGACAACTCAGGGCAAATACTTTTTTTGAGACTTGAGAATTAAAATTGTTGCTCTCCACAAAGATGGCAGAGGTTATTAGAATATCAGTAACACCCGAAATTGAGTTTCAGTGCAGTGGCCAGGGTCATACAAAGACGGGTTGCACTCAGAACAGGCCTCACAATGGTCGATCAAGTTGAGTAATCGTGCTGTGTGTCAGGTGCAGAAGCTGGATTGAAAAAACAGATTTATGAGTGCTGCCAGCATTGTTATAGAGGTTGCAGAAGCGGAAGGTCCGCTTGTTGGTACTCAGACCTCTCGCCGCACACTGCAACAAGTCGGTTTACATTGCTGTCATCCAAGAAGCAAGCCTCTTCTAAAGCTGGTTTACAAGAAAGCCCTCAAACAGTTTGCTGAAGACAACCTGTCTGAGAGCATGAATCACTGAAACCATGTCCTGTGGACTGAAGAGACTAAGATAAACTTGGCTTAGATGGTGTTCAGCAAATGTGGTGATGCCCTGGTGAGGGGTACCAAAAAAATGGTGTCTTTCTTACAGTCCAGCATGGTGGTGGTAGCATATGATCTGGGGCTGCATGCTAATTAAGGGAAACATAGATTCCAATAAAGCTGCAACAACAATTCAACAACAGTCGATAATCATCGATAATTAAATTTGTTGTCAACTGATGCCGTTATTGATTAGTTGGGCTGCTCAAATTACGGGTTAGCGTGATGTTAAGATAACAGGAGCCTGTACAGGGTCAATCGGCAGCAGGAACAATTGTGCATTCCAAGTCATCCAAGGCTTGCGAGCATTTTATATTAAACGCAACAAAGAAAACTGTACCTGTAATTCATGCAAAGCGGAGCTTGTGTGGCATGGAAGTACCACAGTTATGCATGAGCATGTGAAAAGAAAACACTAGTGCCATGGATAAAGGATAAACATCAGCACGGTAGGCAAAAACTGGAGAATCATCATCATGTGAATATGGTGTAGTTTAATAAAGTGCTTTTGCGTAAACTGTTTGTAACTTCGGGACAGTCGCACTGGATCTGTTCTGTCGTGACTCGAGAGGTTGTGCAATCAGCTCGTTCGCGATAAACAATAAATCTAAAAGCAGCAAATAACAGCAGCAGAAAACGATGACATTTTATTCACTGTTGTGGTTTTCAACAAATAATTATGGATTTGTACATCAATGCAAATTTTGTCCTATTTTTTAAACCAAGCCTGTTAGTCTCCTTAGTTTCTCCGCTCTGTTCTCTTTTTATAGCATTTGTTTACTACAATTATTTGTTTTCAAACGTGCATGTACTTTTTTGCGCTTGCATGAGAGAACACAACTCTCTCATTCCAGCAGGTGGCAGTAGTCTGTCTTCGGCATCCAAACTTGGATAACTGAAGAGCTAGAACTTTAAATAGAAAAAGCAAGCAGCGTTTACGTCTGGTATGATAATTACTAACAGGTTCGTTTTTATTTTCCAATCATGCCTGCTAAATTGCAAAGACAAGCACAAGGATGACATATCCGCTAAGATAAATAGCCAGTCATCGTTAGCTTTATCGCCAAGAGCCAATGGCGCAGAACAAAACTAAAGCCAGCCTACTGTCAGCTTGGTGTGTAATTTAAACGTATAAATTTCAATGGTTAAATATGATACTGATGCACTGAAAATTCGCCATGATGCGGATTAAAACCGTCCGTGTAGAAACATAGCAAATGTTCCATTTGGACCTGATGATTAATTTAAAACACAATAATTACTTTAAAACATTTACAAGTGCATTTTGTCTTCATGCTCTATGCTGAGTTTGGTTTCTCTAACAATAACCTACATTTGCATAAAGCATCCATATTTGTCCATTCACATGTTTTAAAAACTTAAAAAAAAGTATTAATTTATGGTACATTTATAACACAAAAAAATGTGCGATTAGGTTGCAATTTACTGAATTGTTTTAATATAAATGGGGCTGGTAAGTAAAGATGAGACAGAGAGAGGAGAGAGAGAAGGAAAGAGAGAGAGAGAGAGAGAGCATGTGGTTTGTTTGTTGTCCAATGTGGTGTCCGATCTCTATCTCTTCCATCTTGGGGTTATTAGCAGATAAAGCAGAGCCAGTTCTGATTAAGCCAACCTACATTCTCATATGTACCTTTCACAGAGACGTCATTATACAGCAGGTGCTATTTGCTTTTTCTTACACATGCAGGACAAACACACACACACACACACACACACACACACACACACACACACACACACACACACACACACACACACAGAGACAGTGTTTGGCAGTAACGCGTTACTGTAACGCAGTTACTTTTGACAGTAACTAATACTGTAACGCATTACTTTTTATATAAAGTAACTCCGTTACTGTTACCGTATGGTGCCTTGTTCGTTACTTTTTTAAATTAATTAATTTTGGCTGAAGTGTATAATACAGTCTAACCTGTGTACAGCAGCGACACATTGTAGTATTGGTGAATGAGAATCACTGTAAACACTGTAAACACTGTGGGCTTTATCGTTTATTCAGGTCTGTGCGGCAGTAATGGCGAGTCGAGGTGAGAGCAAGACGAGTTTCTCAAAGTGGAAATGTGCTCATTATTTCACTTTAGTTAAGCATAAATACAAAAACTTTTCAGTCAAATGTAAGCTGTGTCGTAAACAGCATACTCCAATCTGTCGAAGCTCCTCCAGAAACTCCATGCCTCGACGAAGCTAGAAGCTTGAAGCTAACCCGGTGTTCTGTTCTACATTGTTGATAGTTTTCATACTTCAGCTGTGAAAGGAACATTTTTAAGGGCTCAACACAACAGCTTTTATGATGCAGAAGCCACTTTAGTTTTTGATTTTGAATATATTACTATATTCAGCTTGTTTGTTTATGTATTTCAGAAATCCTTGTGATATATACAGTTTGTGCTGGTCTGACTTTAATAAAATAGTGTTTAAAAATTACTTTGTGTTTAAGTCAGTTTTGTGTTTGTATAAACCATAATGCATTAAAGGGCATTAATGGGAACATTAAAGAAGGTTCTTTAAAAAAGTAACTAAAAAGTTACTTTTAACAGTAACGCATTATTTTTTGGTGTAAGTAATCAACAAAGTAACTGAGTTACTTTTTGAATTAAGTAACTAGTACCTGCAACTAGTTACTATTCCTTAGTAACTAGCACAACAGAGACAGTGACTTTAACAAATGTCTTCAGTTGTTGTACACAATAAAATTTTTTCTCTCTGTATTACTGTCAGGGATCCACCAGCCACACCCTCACCAAACCCAATCACTCCAAGCAGCTCACCAACTTACTAATCATCCACACCTGGTCCACATAGGTCACCACACTATAAGAACCCTGTTTATCCACAAGCTCATTGTCTGTTCTACAGCTTAGGCTAATGAATATTCAGGACTACCCAAGCTACTCCGTTTGGTTTCGCTTAGCATACAAGATTCTGTGTGTTATCTGTTCTCACTCTGCCACAGTTATTCTCCTGGTTCAGTTTACCCTTGTTGGGTGCTCTTTTTTTTTCGTGCTTTCTGCCTTGCCCTTTTGTTTTCTCATTAAAAGGCTGTCGTTAAATTCACTTGATTTCCAGTACGTTCTTGCGCCAGGCAATTACTTTACAAATGTCCTATCTTTCTTCTTTTTTTAATACTTTAAAAGTGGAGGTGGAGATTAAACACCGAAAATATGTAGAACTCATTTTTATAATCCTGGTCACAAAGTGAGATCTGAGAATTCTTTCACTGGTAGATTTTGAGCTACATTGTTCATCAATATTAAGCAAAAGCAGCTACAAATCTTAAGCTGTACATATTGTTATTGATGATTTTGTTAAAATGTATACATAATGTGCATTCGAAAAGAATTCACAGCGCTTTACTTTTTCCATATGTTTGTAGCCTTATTCCAAAATGGATTAAATTCATTAATTTCCTCAAAATTCTATAAACAATGCCCCATAATGACAATATCTGTGCAAATGTATAAAAAAAAAAATATCAAAAAAATTACTTGTACCTAAGTATTCACAGTCTTTGCTCAGTACTTTGTTGAAGCAACTTTGGCACCAATTACAGCCTCAAGTCTTTTTCAGTATGATGGGCAGTTTCCCCCGTTCTTCTTTGCAGAACCTCTTGGATGGGGAGCGTCGGTGCACAGCCATTTTCAGATATTATCCATTTTCTCCAGAGATGTTCAATCGGTTTCAAGTCTGGGCTCTGGCTGGGCCACTCAGAGTTTATCATCATCACCAGCTCCTATTTAAACTTCCACACTCTCACTGTCCGTTATTGTTGGTATATTTTGGTTCACGGCGGTCGTTGTTATCGCTCATGCGTATCCCGGTATGTGCCTTCCCACCGGCACTTCTACCCAGCGCGGCTTTCGGCTCCCGTTCATTGCATTCCATTTAACAACAAGAGGCACATGTGCACTAAGTAACAGCAGAGATTCACCAGTATACAATACAACACCTGTAGCATCTGTAAGGCTTGATTTTACGAGTTCTTCTGCGGCTGCACAGTGCTGATCAAGAAAACCGACGTTAAATGGAAAAATTTTCCCCCCTTGTGCTCGAGATATCAGGGTATTTTTAACATAACCGATAAAGAAATGCTTAGAAAAAGCGAGAAGTTGGCGGTTCCACTTCAAAAACGTCGAATTAATAGGGCTGTCGAGTTAACCGAGATATATATACATATATACACACACACACACACACACACACACACACTAGGGCTGGTCGATATGGCCTAAAAATAAAATACCAGATTTTTTCACAAAAAATCTGATTTGCGATTTAAATCGATTTTTTCCCCTTGCTAAAAATCAACCTGGATATGACAAATTTAAAATATGACACTTTATTAAATGGGTTAAAGTGCAATCAGAAACAACAAGCCATTGTAAATTGTGAAAATAGAATGTAACATAACATAAAATGAGCAAACCTAGAAAAAATGTTTTATGAGTGTTTAAATGTGGAGCATGATTGAAAATGCACCTGAGGTTTTGAGTGATTTTGCCTTTACTTTTCTCCAAAACTCCACAGTAAAATGACTTGAAATTTAACAATAAAGTTCAAGTAATAGACAGGGACACTGTAAATTAGAAGTATTTGAAAGATTGTGCAAACCTATAAAGAAAAATGTTTTATGAGTGTTTGAAAGTGGAACATGGTTAAAAATGCAGTGATGCTTGGAGTTATTTTGCCTTTACTTAAGAACTCCACAGTAAAATGAGTTGAAATTTGAAATAACAATATAATAGACAGCGAGATTCTAAATAAGAATTATTTGAAAGATTGAGCAAACCTCAAAAAAATGTTTTATGAGTGTTTGAATGTGGTGATTCAAAAGCTCTGATTGTTCTGTTTCTTAACGGAAACGCCGTTCTGAAGCGTTTTTACAGGTATTTTGGCCGCTCCCACCACCCATACCGTAAGTGTACGATTAGACACGCAACACTAAACAAAGTGCGGCTGCTTAACCGTGTATTTTCAGGATGCGGCTGTTTAAGTGCAGTCTTGTGCTGCCGCTGTCTTGTTCATTTCATAGAGCACTACATCTCTCTCACTCGACAGCATGCCTCTGTTTGAGGTGCTGCAGTAAATTGGTGGCACTGCTACCTTTGCTTGCTCACTGCCATGTTGTTTGTGTATCTCTATGGCAAATGCGGGGAGAGGGCTGAGTTTGTTCGAAACTATGGAAGCCCAGAGGGGCGCGTCGGCGGACATTAAAGAGAAAACCGATTTTTATTAAAACATATCGATGTAAACTACACATTCGAGTTAATCGATAAAAGCGATTTATCGCACAGCACTAACACACACACACACACACACACACACACACTTAAAGACACACACACACACACACACACACACACACACACACACACACACACACACACATACACTAAACTTACTGCGGTGGCTATGTTCCGAAACCGCTCGCTATAAACACACACAGGAAACATTTGCAAGAATATAGCGAGATGTATTTTGTGTACATTCGTAGAAATACAGTACACTGTATCACATTTATAGTAAGTACATGTACTGTACAGTATACAGTTCTGTAGTAGCGTAGCC
Source organism: Silurus asotus (assembly GCA_024362625.1). NCBI lineage: Eukaryota > Metazoa > Chordata > Actinopteri > Siluriformes > Siluridae > Silurus > Silurus asotus. The sequence goes on from MU551534.1 coordinate 824,721, forward strand.
TATCTATCTATCTATCTATCTATCTATCTATCTATCTATCTATCTATCTATCTATCTATCTATCTATGCAGGGGTGATTGTAAATGTCATCAGTGCTTATACTCAACAAGTGGGTTGTCAGATAAAAGAGAAAGAAAAATTCTGGAGTGAGTTAGATGAAATGGTGGAGAAAAAAAAAGAGTGTACCTAGAAGAGAAGGTTGGTGATTATAGCAGACTTCAATGGCCATGTTTGTGAAGGGAACAGAGGTGATGAGGGGGTGATGGGTAGGTATGGTCTTTAGGAGAGGAATGTGATAGATTTTGCTAAAAGAATGGAAATGGTGGAGGAATGTACACACAGGTGGACTATATTCTGTGCAGGAGATGCAACCTGAAAGAGATTGGGGACTGTAAGGTGTTGACAGGGGATCGGGGATAGGATCGTCTCTGAGCCCTTTCCTGTTTGCAGTGGTGATGGAGAGGTTGACTGACGAGGTCAGACAGGAGTCTCCATGGACTATGATGTTTGCAGATGATATTGTGATTTGTGGTGAGAGTAGTGAGCAGGTTGAGAAGAGCCTGGAGAGGTGGAGATATGCACTGGGGAATGAAAGTCAGTAGGAGTAAGAGTACATGTGCGTAAATGAGAGGGAGGGCAGTGGAGTGGTGCGGTAAAGTAATGAAGAGTGTGTTAGAGAAGTGAAGAAAAGAGTGCAGGCAGGGTGGAGTGGGTGGAGAAGAGTGACAGGAGTGATTTGTGATAGAAGAGTATCTGCAAGAGTGAAAGGGAAAGCTTATAGGTCTGTGGTGAGACCTGCGATGTTGTATGGTTTAGAGACAGTGGCATTGAATAAAAGACAGGAGGTGGAGCTGGAGGTAGCAGAGCTGAAGATGTTGAGGTTTTTGTTGGGAGTGACAATTAGTAGAAATTAGTTTTTTAGAGGGACAGCGCATTTAGGACGTCTTGGAGACAAGGTGAGGGAGGCGAGATTGAGACGGTTTGGACATGTGCAGAGGAGGGACATGGGGTATATCAGTAGGAGAATGCTGAGGATGGAGCCACCAGGAAGGAGGAAAAGAGGACGACCAAGAAGAAGGTTTATAGATGTGGTGAAGGAAGACATGAAGGTGGTCAGTTTGAATGAGGCAGATGTAGAGGACAGGGGGGTATGGAGATGGATGCCAAAAAAGGAAGATTCTAGAATTAGAATAGAATAGAAGATAAATAATTTAATCCATTTCACAATAAGACTGTAAAATATGGTGCTGTAAATACATTCAGGATGCACTGTAGATAATAATGTAGATGTCATATATGTTTTTATTTTGTCAGGTATATTACTATTTTTTTGCAATCTATTTATGATCAGTATAATCAGCTTCAGAGTTACTGGCCTTTGATTATAAAAACATCTTTGCAGTTAAATACTATAGTGTCACAACAAAATGAGGAGACGTCTTACCTTTAATTGAATTAATTTATTTGAAGAAATTGTGACTTTGTTTTCATTGTGAGATTGACAGTTAGGAAATTATGTTTCATATTTATATATTTATATTTATATATATTTATATATTTATGTCAGTAGGCATGAGCCAAAAGCATATATCGACTTTGTCGAGACAGCTTGTCCTCGCGGGTGTCTGGTGTCTTGAAAACATTCTTAGTATAATTCAAGCGCAATGTCTCAAAGGTTTAATGTAAAAACAAAGTGCAGCCCAGGCATTACAGTGTATATTATAGAATTAATGAATGTGTTGCCATTGAAATGCTGAAGACGGAGGAAGATGGAGGACAGGAGCAGGCTGGTATGAAAAGACAGAAAGCAAAACAAATGTCCACACTCAGCCAGAGCAGGTCTGCTCTCGTTTTAACCCAGGAAATAAATCCAATTTCCATTAGACTAATTAATTGAGATGGTTAGTGCAGCGTGCCTAAGAGGAATACTGGCTTGTACATGCGTGTGTGCATGTGTGTGTGTGTGTAAGTGTGCGCTCATACTGTAATCCTCTGATGGCTATGCATCTCTGCATATGAATTAATAATGCTAGCGTTATGTTACTTTTGCTAATCACTTTAATGAATTATGATTTAATCAGGTCAAACGTTCAAAAGCTCAGCCAGAACTGTAAAATTCTTTTCAGCCAAAACACAGTTAGAAATTAAATAAAGTTCCACATGGCATATTGCTTTAAGACAGAACAGCAATTTAGTGGGTTTTTTTTTCAGAAATGCATTTTTGGAAAATCCTTCCCAGCATGGACCTGAATATTAAGTATAAATTATTTAAAATATATAAAGGGCCCAGGGAGCGCATCATTTTATATTTTCTAAAACTAATTAGGCATTGTTTAAAAGTTAAAATATTTGTAACTACAGCTATATATGTGCTTCTATTTAGAGTTTATAGATACAGCTTAAAGATACATACAGCTATATATGTGCTTCTATTTAGAGTTTAAAGATACAGCTTAAAGATACATACAGCTATATATGTGCTCCTATTTAGAGTTTATAGATACAGCTTAAAGATACATGAGATTACTGTGGCTGGTACCATTTAGAATCCACGAAGATGTTTTTGGACTGCAAATGATATGAACAGTTTTCACTAAGGTCTCCGTCAATGAACAGTTCATAATTCACCTGAATATACCATGTTAAAACTTTGATTTCCCTCTGCGGATCTTTCCACTTCGTTCCATACCTGCCTCTGGATAGTGTCGAATTGGATGCCACTCTGTGCAGCTGGGGACGGTTCCTCATTAATGCCTTGAGTGGTTCCATGAAATTCCGGATTAAGAACAGGGGCTTTGAGGATGCATGTGGACTGTAATTAATGTCAACAGTCTGCTACATTGACTTAGGACTACAGTTTCCATCTAATCACCATCACTGTATCTGCAATAAATTGACATTCGTGCAACCTAGACGAGGATAAGGTTCCCTCTTGGGTCTGGTTCCTCTCAACGTTTCTTCCTTATGCCATCTCAGGGAGTTTTTCCTTGCCACAGTTGCCACCGGCTCGCTCATCAGGGACGAACTTACACTTATAAAGAACATATTTATTTTTTATTACCACATTATCTGTGTAAAGCTGCTTTGAGACAATGTTTATTGTTAAAAGCGCTATACAAATAAAAATGAATTGAATTGAATTGATTAATTTCTTGGTTATACAATTGCAATTTCACTATCCGAAGTCACCCAGATTGATTCACTTGGAAAATAGAATTAACCACACAGTAAATTATTTATAGAAATTAATTTTGGAGCACAGTAACTTTAGTAACACAGTTATAGACAATAGTAAAGCTAACATGATCATACAAAACATTAATTTAGGTTTTATAGGAACTTTAATTAATGAATCAAGATCATGATTTTAATATAATATACAGTTATATTTCAGTCGTACAATGAGTAATTTTGGAAACTGCTGTATACTTACTTCCTGCTTTAATATTATTTTTGATACCTCAGTTTTATGTTATCAGGTCCCATTTTGTGCATAGACATATAAACTGTAATATATTTTTTGAGGACATATGTGCTACTATGGATTACAATATTTTAATGAAAGGTCTTGAATAGTTGAATCTGAAAATTTTGCCAGACTGTGTGAGGTGAATGTCACTGACGTGGTGTGATACAGCCCGAAGCAAACCACCCTCAAGTATATTATTTTTGTATAATCCTAACAGTATTGTGTTGTTTTGCTTGTACCACAGTTCTGATGATTATAATGCTTACTGCCCTAATGCTTTTAATAAAAGGTTTATATTTATATTCAATATTTAGTACAATTTATAACTCCAGTTCCAACTTTAATTCTTGAGATGATAGAATCAGTCATTCCCTCATGATTATCTCTCTGTCTCTTTCTCTCTCTCTCTCTCTCTCTCTCTCTCTCTCTCTCTCTCTCTCTCTCTCTCTCTCTCTCTCTCTCTCTTTTCTTCTCAAGGAACACACAGATAAACAGATGAAGTGTGAAGTATAATTTTTTTAATCAAAGTTTCCTGTTGGTAATGTGACATGGCTAAACACAACATTGTGCTTATAAAAATGCCTCTGCAGAAAATCTCATGTCTGTGGAGCTGAGCTGTGGTGCTGGTCCCATCCACATGGTTCTGGAGCCTCCTCGTCCTCTGCTGCTGGACTGCCATCTGGGGAGCACTGAGACTCCACTCAACATCACTTGGCTCCAGGACGGGGTGGTGCTGAGCGCAAGTGAGGCCGTCCGGCTGCTTCCCAACAGCTCCCTGCTGCTTCTTCCCTCAGCCAATGATGGGAAAGTCTCAGCAGGAATGGAGGGAGCCTACAGCTGTCTGAGTGGGAGCTCTTTTGGGACACTCACGAGTCGCATTGTCACTCTGCAGCTGGCCAGTAAGTTCAATATATATATACACAGAGATGGTCCCCGAGTTACGATGGTTCGACTTACGATTTTTCAATCTTACAATGATGATAGCAATACGACAATATATACAATTTCATGCAACAGGCACAAGTTAGACGGACAGCTGAGATCTCTCGCCCTGTGAGATGTCCCACTCTCGCTAGCGGTCGACGGAGTCAAGTTGTCTCAGTGTGCCGTCCTCGATATGTTCACCTAATATCTTGACGGCCAGCTAAACTTTTCCCAACACCAAAACTCTGAAGATTAATTCTTAGTTCCACAGGTTTATTGAAGATGCAAAGAAAAAGTGAAACTACAACACATAAAAAACACAATGACAAATCAGAGTAACGCCAACTTCATCAAACCTTAAATCAATTTGAATGAAAGCTAAATTGCACTATTACAGCTGCATTTCGTTTGTACTCATTTCAAAAGAGGAGAAGAAATACATTTAAATAACATTCGGGTCAATGAGACAACACACAACACATAGCAAACGACACACGTGAGCTAAAACTTGCATAGTTGTAATAATTTAAATCGTCCTCACATTATTCTTTACAAACAGAGTATTGACGAAAATAACTTAAGAATTCCTTCAGAAAATCTCACAAAGACAAATGAACATACCATCGATGCTATGCCAGACACAAGGAGAAGACAGAAGAAGAGAACGCGATGCATATAAGCTTCTAAAACAATGCGCTTGGACAGCGTGAATGATTACTTCCCGACTACGGGTAACATAATAGGACAATTAGAACAGCGCGATCTTAAAATGACCATGACCTAAATAAGAACGCATAGGACATTTAAAGCATGTTATTTTCTAAAACATGAAACTCGATGCTTATCTAAAATGTTACCATTACGAACAGAACACTCAGTGTGTATTGTTTTCTGTTTCAAATGGTTTCAAACAGCAATTTTAGTGACAAAAGCATGTCTTCCAAGCGTCCAAGTATGTCTCCTGTTGGTAGTGAAAAAAGAAGAGGAAAGCCATCAGTTTAGAGCAGGAAATAAAAATTGTAAATCAGCATGAAGCAAGTAAGGCTGTCAAAGTCATAGTACCATTGGGGTCGTTGTAATGAATCTCCATTGTAAGTAGAGGACTACCTGTGTGTGTGTTTATATATATAATCTCGCCCTCGTTTACCTTGACAACCCTATTAAGTCAACGTTTTTAAAATGGAACCGCCAAATTCTCGCTTTTTCTAAGCATTTTCTATCGGTTATGTCGATGTTTGCCATTTAACGTCGGTTATCTTGGTGCAGCCGCAGAAGAACTCCTGTAAGTGGCGGAAAAATCAAGGCTCACAGCTGCTACAGGTGTTGTATTGTATACTGGTGAATCTCTGCTGTTAGTTAGTGCACATACAGTTGTGTTCAAAATTATTCAACCCCCAATGCTGTAAATGGTTTTAGGGAATTTAGTGTACATTTGTAATTGTATTCAGAATGAAATCCTACAAGGACTTCTTAAAGAACCATATGCAACTAAAATGACATTAATTAGTTTTGTAATACAGTAGTAAATGTTTCTTTTGTGAATTCTTCATTGACATAATTATTCAACCCCTTAAAGACTACCACTCTGAAGAACAGAGGTTCAATGAAGTGTTTTCAATCAGGTATTGAAAACACCTGTGGATATCAGGGAGCAGCAATAAAGCCTAATAAGCACCAATTAGGCAGCTTTATAATGACTGTGATACTCAGCTCCTTCTAGACATTTACTGGTGTGGTTACAAACATGGTGAGGTCAAGAGAATGGTCCAGGAAGACAAGAGAACAGGTGATTACTCTTCACAGGAAGGGCAATGGCTATAAGAAGATTGCAAAGATGTTAAACATACCAAGAGACACCATAGGAAGCATCATTCACAAATTCAAGGCAAAGGGCACTGTTGAAACGCTACCTGGTCGTGGCAGAAAGAAGATGCTGACTTCGACTGCTGTGCGCTACCTGAAGCGTAGAGTGGAGAAAAGTCCCTGTGTGACTGCTGAGGAACTGAGAAAAGATTTGTCAGATGTGGGTACTGAAGTTTCTGCTCAGACAATACGGCGCACCCTGCGTAATGAAGGCCTCCATGCCAGAACTCCCAGGCGCACCCCCTTGCTGTCCCCAAAGAATAAGAAGAGTCGACTGCAGTATGCCAAAAGTCATGTGGACAAACCACAGAAGTTTTGGGATAGTGTTCTGTGGACTGATGAAACAAAATTAGAACTGTTTGGGCCCATGGATCAACGCTATGTTTGGAGGAGGAAGAACAAGGCCTATGAAGAAAAGAACACCTTGCCTACTGTGAAGCATGGCGGGGGGTCAATCATGCTTTGGGGCTGTTTTGCTTCTGCAGGTACTGGGAAGCTTCAGCGTGTGCAAGGTACCATGAATTCTCTTCAGTACCAGGAGATATTGGATGACAATGTGATGCAGTCCGTCACAAACCTGAGGCTTGGAAGACGTTGGACCTTTCAACAGGACAATGATCCCAAGCATACCTCCAAGTCCACTAGAGCATGGTTGCAGATTAAAGGCTGGAACATTTTGAAGTGGCCATCGCAGTCACCAGACTTAAATCCGATTGAGAACCTCTGGTGGGACTTAAAGAAAGCAGTTGCAGTGCGCAAGCCTAAGAATGTGACTGAACTGGAGGCTTTTGCCCATGATGAATGGGCGAAGATACCCGTAGATCGCTGCAAGACACTTGTGTCAAGCTATGCTTCACGTTTAAAAGCTGTTATAACTGTAAAAGGATGTTGTACTAAGTACTAAGATTGAATGTCACTTGGGGGTTGAATAAAACTGATAATGATGTGAGCTCAGAAAAGACATTTGTGGTTATTTCATTATAAATGTTATGTTATATTTGTCTGACCTACACGTGCCTCTTTGATTTAATTGTAAGCAGGATGACTGAATGATCATAATCAATGTCAAACCGACCAAAACAATCAATTTCAGTGGGGGTTGAATAATTTTGAACACAACTGTATATCTCATGTCACTGTCATCTCCCCCCATGGGACAGGCATTCATGACCTCTGGCAGATGTGGGTGTCGATGGAAGAGGAGGAAGTAAGGACTGTGTCTAGTGGAGTACTGATTTTCAAAGAAAGCACCCCATTAACTATTTAGTTTGTATTCAAAGGGAAAAACTCCACCTTTGACGTT